>CAUYRH010078636.1:0-28457 GCA_963574655.1 Perodicticus potto
TCTCAGGGTGGGCAAAGGACTTGAAGAGAAACTTCTCCAAAGAAGACAGGTGCACGGCCTACAGACACATGAAAAAGTGCTCACCATCCTTAATCATCAGAGAAATGCAAATCAAAACTACTTTGAGATATCACCTAACTCCAGTAAGATTAGCCCACATGACAAAATCCCAAAACCAGAGATGCTGGTGTGGATGTGGAGAAAAGGGAACACTTCTACATTGCTGGTGGGAATGCACACTAATATGTTCCTTTTGGAAGGATGTTTGGAGAGTACTTAGAGATCTGAAAATAGACCTTCCATTCGACCCTATAATTCCTTTACTAGGTATATACCCAGAAGACCAAAAATCACATTATAACAAAGACATCTGTACCAGAATGTTTATTGCAGCCCAATTCATAATTGCTAAGTCATGGAAGAACCCCAAGTGCCCATCGACCCACGAATGGATTAATAAATTGTGATACATGTATACCTTGGAATATTGTGCAGCCTTAAAGAAAGATGAAGACTTACCTCTTTCATGTTTACATGGATGGAGCTAGAACATATTCTTCTTAGCAAAGTATCTCAAGAATGGAAGAAAAAGTATCCAATGTACTTAGCCCCACTATGAAGCTAATTTATAGGTTTCATATGAAGGCTATAACCCAACTATAGCACAAGAATATGGGGAAAGGGACAAGGGAGGGGAGAGAAGGGCGGAGGTTGGGGTGGAGGGAGGATAATTGGTGGAGCCACACCTATGGTGCATCTTAGAAGGGTACAGGTGAAACTTACTAAATGCAGAATACAAATGTCTTCATACAATAACTAAGAAAATGCCTGAAGACTATGTTAAACAGTTTGATGAAAACATTTCAGATTGAATATGAAACCAGCACATTGTACCCCTTGATTGCACTAATGTACACAGCTATGATTTAATAAAAAAATAATAATAAAAATAAATAAATAAATAAAGTCGTCTTAATATGATTAATATAAATGCAAAGCTTTAGATTAAAATATTCTTAGTATACACACAACAAATTATTTATTTGGTCCCATACTTGGTGAAATGTACTATGTGATTTTGAAAATTTTCCATATTTTAAATGAATTTATACAATATTCATGTATAAAATGTCTTACTTAGTTGATGTTACATTAATCACTTAGAAAAGTGAATAAAAGTAGACTATACTTAAGGAAAATTTAGAAGCTTAAAATAAAAATTAATGGTTTTGCTAAATAGTATGATTTTACTAAGGGGAAGTCATTGGTTAGTTCTTACTTCTTTTAAATAACTATATACATTTTTCCCCAATTCATTAAACCTAAATTATTTCATTTAACACCTTTTACATAGAAATTTCATCTTCTAAACACAGTAACAGGGTCAAAGAATTAGAGAATTCAAGGGCTAGAAGAATCTTTAGGAAACATTCAGTATAGGGGATCCTAAACTTTAGTTGATATCAGAAGTCACTGTGGTTCTTACTAAAATGCAGATGGCTAATTCCTGCCCCACTTATCTGACTCAGTAGGGTTGTGAAGGAGCTTTGAAATAACCAATACACCCCCAATCTCACCCCAAGGTGACTCTCACGTAGGTGGTCTATAGATCACCGGGAGGAACATGTCCATAAATTACTACCCTCTTCCCTAAAACAGGAAACTTCCTACAATGTTGACATCCCATTGAGACAGTTTTTGCCCTAAACTATTCCTTCCTCAAGCCCTAAGGTAACTCACTACATTTGGGGAAGTCTTATACATCTAATGTATAGCTTCTAATAGAAACCTATACATTATTCAAAATATAAAGTCATTCAACATGGATTTATGCAAATATACCAATGCAAAGTCTCACTGAAGAATTAAATAAATGAAGAACTGACCTGTTTCTTCTGGTATTTGTTTATCATATTCAAAAACAAGGCATAACATCTGGAATAATCGGCCAAGGCTGCACAGCAGTCACGGTAAGAAGTAAGTTTGCTGCAGAAATTCCAAATGGGAAAATAAATGTAAACTTTGTTTTCCTATATAATTCAAGTACACATAGTATCAGTTAAATACAGACCCTGAAAGCACTGCCCAGTTTAAGAAAAGGAGTCTAAAACTACTCTTCACACCATTCAGAGAAGCTGTAGGAGGCTTGCTAATTTGCTCTAGACTCTGGAAAGATGGAGCAAGGAAACTAAAAAGAGTCCTTTTATTAAGCATAGAGTATAAATGTCTTAACACAATAATCAAGTAAACGAGATGAGGTATATATTAACCAAGGCGATGTAAGTGTTCCTAATACTATATGAAATCAGCACATTATACCCCATAAATGCATTAATGTATACATGATCTATGTGTTTATGATTTAATAAATAACAATAAAATAAAATAAAAAGGGTCCTTTAAAAATAGAAACCTGAAGTCTGTAATACATGTGAGTGGTGTGAATTCACACTACCCACATGGTTCAAAAATGCAACCTAAGTAAACTGTGTGAAATCTTGTTGGATATCAGTGAATCCCCTGGGATCCCATCAGAAATGTAAAACTGCTCTAATATTCTAGTCTGGTAGTGTGACACTAATGTCAGGCAAAACAGATCTCAAGGTAAAAAAGCCTTTAAAATAGCTTCAAATTTTCTAAAGCTAGCAAAGCAAGCAAAAAACAAGACTCACAAGACAATATTGATGCACTCACATCAAATTTGAGAGATGTTCATAAATTTCTTATTAACTGGTGAATCAATAAGTAAAATATCATTAATAATTTTAAAACTTGACTATGTATCAGGCTATAAACAGATCTTAGTAAATTTGCAGAGAACTGATGCCTGACAGACCACATTCTCTGATCAAAGTACAACTAAATTAGACATCCATTTTAAAATACATCTTTTTAAAAATTAATGCTTTTGGAAATTTAAGAACACATAAATTATGGGTCAAAGAAACATGAAAATCAAAAAATACTTAGATATAAATAATAACAAAAATACTACAAATGAAAATTTGAAGTATGAAGGTAAGTCTACAGCCATACCACCCTGAAGGCGCCGGATCGCATCTGAAGTATGCAGGTAAAGCAGCAGTTAAGAGGAAAATTTATAGCCTTAAGGAGGCTGAAAAGAAAACAGTTGAGTTTCTAACTAAAATAATTAGAAGAAAAATATATTCACAGAGAGGAGAAGAAAGGGATTAGTAAGGATAAGAACAAAAAGAATATAATAAAATAGATCAATGAATCTATTATTTGCAAAAACTAATGAAAATGGCAAAATTTGGCATGACTGACCAGGAGAAAAAGAGAAACATCATAATTAATCAAAAGAAAAATCAATACTAACAATAAAGAAGCAGTGTAACATCTTCAGTATAATATCATC
The DNA here is from genome assembly GCA_963574655.1 of Perodicticus potto. Lineage (NCBI taxonomy): Eukaryota > Metazoa > Chordata > Mammalia > Primates > Lorisidae > Perodicticus > Perodicticus potto. The sequence goes on from CAUYRH010078636.1 coordinate 3,380, forward strand.
AGTGGTTGAAAGTATAAATTCTAGAACCAGACTACCTGATGTGAATTGCAGCCCTACAATTTACAAGCTGTTCGATCTCGGGAAAAACCACTGAACTTCTTCTCTATGCCTTCTTCATTGTCATTTTTAAGGAAAATGACAATGACAACAATAGTACCTGTATTAAAAAGTTTTTCTAAGAATTAAATGAATTAGTCTTTGGAAAGTACTTAGAATATTGCCTGGCATGTAGAAAGTGCTGTTTAACCAATTGTTAAATAAGTAAAATAAATAAAAGGGGACATAGTTAGAGATGTGACAGGGGCTGGGCTTAGTGGCTCACGTCTGTTATCCTAACACTTTGGGAGGCCCAAGGCGGGAGTATTGCTTGAGGCCAAAAGTTTGAGGGATATAATAGAGATGAAAATGATAATAAGAGAACATTTGGAATTTATACTGTTTGAAAACTTAGATAAAATGGACAAATTCCTATAAAATTATAACTCTGAAACCAAATCAAGTAGAAATAAGAAATTTAACTAAATATATAACCATATATAAAGAATTTGAATCAGTAATCAACAATATTCACACACACAGACAGGATAAAAATAGTTTTTCGAGCAAGTTCTATATTTCAAGAAATAGATAAGTTTAATTTTCAAAAACTCTTCTAGAAAAGAGAAAAAGTTGGACTACTTCCCAACTCATTTTATAAGGCTGACATGAACTTAACACTAAGCACAGACAAGGACAACGTAAGAAAAGTACAGGTCAATCTAATTCACAATCCCAAATGACAAATCTTAAAATACTAGTCAACCAAACCCAGCAATATGTAAATGGGTTAACATGAGAAAAGATATTAATGAAATTTACTACATTGGTGGATTAAAGAAAAAGAAAATCCATATAATCAAAAGAGATTCAGAGCATTTGATGAAACTTAATATTCATTAATGAGAAAAAAATATTTTCTTAACTTTCTAAAGGTATCTACAGAACCCCACAAGAAATATTACTTTCAGCTGGTGAAACCATAAAAATATTTTGTTAAAATCAGGAGAAAGGCAATAGTCCCAACACTCACAATTTTGTACTGGATTCCTAAGCAATGTGATAAAAGAGATAGGAACAAAGACGAGTCAAAATACTTGGAAAACAAAAAAATATAAGCCTACTCTTATTTGCAGACAAGTTGCACAGAAAATCCAGGAGAATCTATACACAAACTCTTATTCCTAATGTTCATCAAGATTCTTGAATACAAGATTGATAATCAAACATCAATACCATTATATACATCAGCAACAAATTATGAGAAAATAATTTTTTAAAAGATAATTATAAATGCAGCAAAAGCCATGAAGAGCTTAGAAGTCAATCTAACAAAAGATGTACAAAATCCTTATGGATAAAATTACAAAATTTCATAGGAAGGACATAAAAAAAGATGCCATAGGGCAGCACCTGTGGCTCAAAGGAGTAGGGCGCCAACCCCATGTACTGCAGGTGATGGGTTCAAACCCGGGCCTGGGCAAAACTGCCAAAAAAAAAAAAGATGCCATAAATGTTTGTGCTGAAAGGCTCAATATCATAAAGATATTAATTCTCCTCCTCCCTATCCCATTATTCTCTAGACTCAGTAGTGTTCCATTAAAAATCCCAAAGTCCTGCCTATGGATTTAGCTGATTCCCCGATTCAAAAGGAAGAGAAAAGAACAAAAAGGGTCTGGATCTTAAAGGAGAAAAAAGAGAGAGACTCATCTGACAGCAGAACTTAAACCTGTGATCATAAACACAGTGTGTTGGTCTGAGGATGGACTGAGGAAAACACCCAGAAACAGACCCGCAAGTGTGTGGAAACTTCTGCACAATTCACAAAGACGGAGAGAAAGGATGGCATAATCAATAAAAGGTGCTGGAATAACTGACGATCCACATGGATAATTAAATCTAATGTGCCACCATACACAAAAATAAATTCATCGTGATTTTACAATGCTCAAACTGGGAGCGGTCATTAAGTATCCAGAACAATGCTCAGGCAAGCACAGTGTAAAAAGATCAAATCTGGACTCACATCCTCATACTGGGATCAATTACCAATTCATTCTTCAGGAAATTTAGTATTTCTTTAAATAACTACAGTATTGTGGCTCAAGAAAGGCCCAGGTCTCCTGAGAAGAATCATTATTTGAAAACACTGTCAAAAAATTGGGGGGGGGGGGAGGAGGAAATATAAATGCATAAATGAGAGACAGTTCTGACATTTAACAACATCTTGCTTTGAGGCAATCTGGATTCAAATGATTATCATTTCTGAAGTAAATAAAGTAAGTGTAAGTAAGCATGGCTACTGAACAAGTGAACCAAAGTCCAAACAAGCAAACTAAAAATAATCTTCTGTTACAGACTAAGTCAGATCAGACTTTCTAAGCACCGATCCCCTTTATGAGTTAAAACGCTTAAGTATTGTTTCCAAGTATACCAGAAAGTTTCCGTGTTTTGTGATACAGCTCTTTATCTCCTATAAGCTGAGAGGAATATTGAAATAGACACACACACTAGAATAATCTCAACTCACCAAAGAACTAAAATGGCTTACGGTGAATGAGTTTAGACTTACATTAGAATCACACAGAAAATGGAGTCATTCATGTAAATCATTCATTACAAACTTGGGCCACTAGATTTACCTTTTCTGCAAGGCGACATTAAGGCAAAAAGAGGATTTTTTTGCCAGTCACACATCCAGGTATTAAAAATAACCCAAAATCTAAGCATCAGGCTTTTTGCAAGGCTATTTTGTTTTCTTATTCTACCCACCTGAATATTCTGACAACATTGGTACAGACGTCCTTGTCACCCGCGTACTGTTCCATCACCATGCAGAGCTGGGGAATGGCACTGATGTTCAGCAACTTACTTCTTGCCAGTGGTGAATCAACCAAGTTTCTCAAAGTAGCAGTCACCTAGGATAAAAGCATGCTTGTGCCATTTTTTAAAATTGAAAAAATATAGCCATACTAAACAGCACAGCATATTTCATCCCATAAAATTCTTTACATCAGTGACCAAACCAAGCTCCGCTCTGCATCTCCCACCAGGAAATGTGGCCCTAGGCACAGGCAGCAGGAAATAGAAACAAAGGAAACATAAAAAGGTAAAGAATGGAATGTTAATATGAACAAGCAATTAATATACCCCAAACTCGGGGTTAAACAAGTTGTCATGTGAGTTTGTTAACGGTCATAAAATCTTCAGTTCATCTGACACTCTGGGCTGTTGGTTTTGGCACCCACTGCTCTTCCCTCAGAACAGAAAGGGGTGGGGAATGGAGGCAACCTGGGAAGGACATGCGTGGTGACACCCATGGGGGGAGGCTGGAGCACCTGCCATCAGCTTTAGGAACCTGCAGTATTGTCCTCAGGCTGGTTCATTCCTTTTAAGGGCCAGCTTCAGTGTGGGGCTCAGCTTGGAGTTTTCTGCCCCATGCCTTAGCTTTTTTTTTTTTTTCAGCTTTTGGCCAGGGCTGGGTTTGAACCCGCCAGCTCTGGCATATGGGGCCAGAGCCCTACTCCTTTGAGCCACAGGCACTTAGAATTACACAAAGTGCAGGGCTTGCAGGCAGTCATGGAAAGGCTTAGAACAAACAGCCCCCCATCTCTGCCTGGAGATGAAGTGATAAAGAGGAACAGCCCCACCTCTGGCCCACACCCTCCAGGGCCTCTGGTTAATTGTATTCTATTTCTCTGTGGAAACTGTCAGGATAGTCACCCTTGGAGCGTGCTCACCTGGTCCCATTGTTTCCCCCAGTTCCTGCTCCCAAGCACCCTTTGATTTCTCCTGTTTCTGAGCATAGTACGCCTGTTCATCTATTGTAGAGTAACCCCGTGACTCAGTATTACCATAGTGTGATGTTGTTTTGTGCTATTTTGAACAATTAAAAGACTTTTTTTGAAAAAAAGTCCTGCAATAGCCAATCAGTTCCACGGATTAGAAAATTCCTTTTTTGGCTCCGCGCCTGTGGCTCAACGGGCTAGGGCGCCAGCCACGTACACCTGAGCTGGTGGGTTCGAATCCAGCCCCGGCCTGCCAAACAACAATGACGGCTGCAACCAAAAAATGGCCGGGCGTTGTGGCGGGTGCCTGTAGTCCCAGCTACTTGGGAGGCGGAGGCAGGAGACTCTCTTGAGCCCAGGAATTGGAGGTTGCTGTGAGCTGTGATGCCACGGCACTCTATCCAGGGTGACAGCTTGAGGCTCTGTCTCAAAAAAAAAAAAAAAAAAAAGAAAATTCCTTTTTTCTCCTTAGCTAGGACTATAGGTACATGCCACTGTGCCCTACTAATGTTTAATTTTTTTTTATAGAGGTGGAGTTTTCCTCTATTGCTCAGGCTGGTCTCAAACTCTGGGCCTCAAGGGATCCTCCCACCTTGACCTCCCAAAGTATGGGGATTACCGATGTGAGCCCCTGCGCCTGGCACAAATACACTTTATAAATGACCCAAATCAGGAGAGGAAGCACACCATTATATGTGACTCATCACGTAATTGAAATCCCTATCAATTTACTGCAGATGTGACATTCTGTGGAGAACATACTTCCCAGATTTCCAAATTTGTCAGTTGTGGTGCTGGTAGAAATAACATATACAAAATACACCCCACACCAGAAAAATCCATAGTATTGCCTCAATAGACGACACCACCATCAACCTAGTTGCTCAAGCCCCAAACCTCCGACATCACAGAACCCTGCCTTGCTGCTTGCTGTCACCCTAAGCCCTTAAGCCCTCCTGGTTTTCTGTGATAGCTCCCAGGAAAACATACAGTTCCCTGACCATGGTCTATGTGGCCCCATAGATATGGTTCTGACTGATCCCTCAAACTTCATCACATGTCATACACACGCCCCACAAATTCTGCTCAATTTCAGGCTATCCAGTATGTTTTAGCACCAGTCTGCTCCTCTAGAAGCTTCAGTGAGGGCATAAAGCTCATTTGTCTTTCCACCCTTGTGCCCCCAGGTCCAAGTCCATGGCCTGGCACACAGTGGGCCCTCCATGAGAATTGGCGATGTAATGAATGAATGGAAGAATATATGCAAAGGAAAGACTTGGCGTAAACAGAAGGGTTAGGGTATCAGAGAACCATGGGTTAATCAGATAAGATCTCTGAGACAGAGATTTTAGGATGATTTTAAAGGAGCAGAGAAATAAAAACTAATGCATGAAAGAAAACTGGCCTTCCTGGAAGGGAACTGGCTCCCTGTGTATTTATTCCCCATTCTCATTCACCATAGCAGCTTCTTCCCAGGTGCCTTAATGCCCCGCTTCCCCTTCCCCAGCTGACTGGTCACCGGTTCCACCTTCTCCCCATCAGCAGGGAGAGAAGTTTAAGCCCCCCGTCATCTCTCGTCCACTCTCTACAGCCGCTGAACAGGCTCCTCCAGTCTCTCCCTGGCCGGCCCTCTCTCCACAGCCATCCACAGCTGCCAGAGGGGCATCTCAAACCCAGCGTCCCTGTTCAAAGGCCGCCTGCAACTCCCAGGCCCAGCAGGCAGCACCCAGAGCCTAAGGCTGCCCCCCTCTGAGGTGCAGCCCATCCTCCCAGCTCACCCCGTCCTCTTCTCCTCCTTCCCATCTTCCTCCCCACCTTCATTCAGTCTCTGCACCACACAGCACCCCGCTTCCTGCTGCCACGCCTCTGACAGACGACGTCTTCCCTGACCCCACTCCTCCACCCCTTCTCTCGCTGACACTCTCCTGCTCATTTCTCGGGACCCAACTCAGCGTCACTTCTCCTCCAGGAAGACTTATCAGAGGCTCACCAAGCGCTTCCTCATTCCTGTTAACAAACCACCCTGTCGCTGCCTCTGTAGCACAGAATTGTCACCACTCTCTCAGGCACGTTCTTCCCCAAGGTGAGCTCCTTTAGTGCATAAACCATTCCTTACTCCTCTTTCTACTCAAAGGTTAACAAATATGTGCATAAAAATATCATAAATGTTCAATTGAAGCCAGAGGTCGAGGTGGGTGGATTCCTGGAGCTCATGAGTTCAATACCAGCCTGAGCCAGAGCAAGACCCCATCTCTAAAAATAGCCAGGCATTATAGTGGGTACCTACAGTCCTAGCTACCTGGGAGGCTGAGACAAGAGAATCACTTGAGCCCAAGAGTTTGAGGTTGCTGTGAGCACTCTACGAGGGCGACAAAGTAAGACTGTCTCAAAAAAAAAAAAAAGTTCCATTGCTGGCTGGCTGGATGGGTGATGGGAAGGGGAATGAAACAAAGAAGGACAAGGGGATGGGAAAGGGACGTTTTCCATTTCAGAACCCATGCTTAAGAAAGTGCAGGGGTTTAGCAGAAGCCTGGGAACCAGGGCTTAAAGCCCTGAGAGAGAGGGACAAGGAAGCTGTCCCCAGGCTGTGCAGCTCTGAAGAACCCCATTGTGAGAAGCCACCACCAATCTCACTGCAGGGTGGTGGCGGAGCACTGGGCATGCAGACCAGTGGCCTTTTCTGAGTAAAATGTAAAAAGAAGGATGGGAGGAAAGGCCAGCTGAATAATGTGGTCACAGTAAAAGCTAATTCCAAGCCAACCCCTTAACTCTGAACTTGGCTGTGACTTTTGAGTTCATTGTATATAAGTGAAAATTGAAAATCAAACAAGAGCTTTTGGTTGAATGGAGATGAACTTGTGGGAATCACTAACAAGTCCTGTGTTCTGCAGCAGACTCTCAGCTTCCCATCCTCTAGGCAAGCCCGTACCCCGGCTGCCCCCAAAGCAGGAATTAACCAAAGTTCAAGCTTTGGGTTTGAAGAAATGTATCCAGTTCTTTCTTAACTTTCTATTCCTGTTCATATTATTCCTATCTATACTTGGATACATATTTTTCTGTTTTATTGTATACAATCTTTTAAACCACCTCAAATCCTTTATTATTAAAAATAAGGGTAAGTTAAATAAACACATAGCTACTTGTTTAGCTTTTAAAGGACCTCCTAGAGCAACTCCCAACCTCTTAAGTATCCTTTCACCGAAAAAATAGCAAATGGAAAACTCTGAGTTTTAATTCTTAGTCTTCTCATCTCTTAATTTATAACCCTGTGGGACACAAATATGAGTCAGAAGACAGCCAGTAGGAAGCAGAAAAAAAGAGAAGAAAATGGAATGAATAATCCATAAGAAGAATTATTAAAAATTTAAGTGTCCTGGCTTATTAGCAGTGGTTAGATGATGCCTGGGACAAAAGGGGACCTAAATTTTTGGTAAATATCAGGAAGAAACATTCCTTTGCAATTCTGATTGCTCATCTGCTGCTGAAATGAACTCTCTGCCACTTTCTCCCTGGGGCTCACTTTTCTGAGGCAGTACCCTCTCCCTTCCCCAAACTCTTTGATCATAACAGGTACCACCCTCAATCAGGTAAACACCTGCTGAGTGTGGCAAAGCTGCCTGTCTCAGATTGTGTTGGTTGGACCTTAATGTTCTCATTGTGCAGTCAACATTAGGCGGCCCATTTTATTATTATTTTTTTTATTTTTTTAGACAGAGTCTTACTCTGTCACCTTGGTAGAATGCCTGGAGTCATAGCTCATAACTACCTCAAACTCTTGAGCTCAAGCAATCCTCTTGCCTCAGCCTCCTGAGTAGCTGGCACTACAGGTGCCCACCACAACATCCAGCTAGTTTTAGAGACAGGGTCTCACTCTTGCTCAGGCTGGTCACAAACTCCCGAGCTCAGGTGATCCCACCTTCCCCCAACCCCGCTTCAGCCTTTCAGAGTGCTAGGATTACAGGCGTGAGCCACCACACCTGGCAAGGAGATTCAATTTAAAGGGAAAAATACATTAAGAAGAGATTAGATGCTTTATAAATGCATAAATTGCATTTTAATATAGCAAAGTCAGAACTCAGAAGACTTAGCATCTGTTTTTTAACTATAGGTACTTAGTCATCAATTTCAAATTGTGCTTTCAATTTTTAATTGAAAACCCTTAACAAACACAAGAAATCTTTGTCTTAACATATGGGGCCCTCGTGACTTAGATCACTGGACTTGAGGATACGACACAGGCCAAGCAGCTGTGACCCTCCTCCCCAGCACGCTCCTCCGCACGAAGCCTGGGTACAGGGTGGGGAGGGCTGCTCGGGTGACCTGAGCTTCCACACACCGCTCATCTCCAGAGTGGATGATCCTCACTCTTCCCTTTGTACTCCTCCTCCCTCAAAATGCTCATTCCCTAGGAAACTAACCAGATTCTTCCCTAGAAGGCATCCAGCTGTCAGAGCTGCCCCAGATCTGAGGGCTTGTGACTCCCAGCCCACCACACAACTCCTGGTTAGGTGCCTTGGCAGTTCAACTGACCTTCTGGCTAGCTCAGCAACTTTACCATCAATCACAGCATCATCCTTTGAGAAACCTCTTCCCAATTTTAAAAAATCAGCTTTCAAAGAAACCTTTGGAACATAATACAATTGAAAACTACGCCATTAATAATTTAGAAGTTACTCTAAACCAAAACCAGCATTGAGGTCCAGCTTTATTTACTTTTATACATCAAACATCATTGTGCGAAGGGTCTGACCAGCTAGCTACTTCACAAGTTAGAAGACTACCTCCTGCGCTATCTCTGCTTTGCTTCCTAAAACAACTCTATGAGGCTATAGGGTGCCCCACTTTTCAGAAGGGAAACTGAAGCTCAGAAAACCCAGTAGCTTCTAAGTAGGCTGGTATCCGGGGCCTCTGACTTTTTGTATTCTGCCTCCTCTACCCTACTTGGCATTTATCTCTAAAAGCATTTCTCAATCATCTGGGATAGCCATAACTAAATCCCCGGAGCTTTATTTCAACTCAACTGCCAACTGCCAAATGCTTTACTTCCTGCTGATGATGTACAAGAATAAATACAGCCACCAGAGACCACAAACACTGTCAAATGATTTAAGACCAAAGCCACCATTTTCCACCCTCAGCTAACCTATCTCCTTCTATTAATAAAAGCACAGTCATTGCTTTGGATTTGTGCCCAACTGAGGCCACATATATGCCAAAACCAGAGCATATGTGGTAACCCAAGAAGTTTCATATTGTCTCATGTATGATTAGTATGGTTCTGAGACAAAAGAAACCAGTGTAAGAGGCTACTATATACACGAAACCACCAATACCATCAATTTCTAAGCATTTTGTTGGAGTTGATTAGGATCTATACAGTTGAAAGTAATATTAGTTTATAGACCTCAGTGACACTCAGTAACCTCAGTGTCTAGGCACGAAGGCCCACTTGGCACATTCCTACCATGGGTGGCCTACTCAGCAGGAGACGAGTCTGTGCTCCTCAAACCTCCAGTGTCCTACTCTGAGACTCTATTTAATATTTGCCTGTGTTTATTACTGTTTTTCCAAACACTGCGTCTATGTCAGTTACCTCGGTAAAATGACCAGGTAGCTGATTCTTCTAGTTGTGACTATTAGATATAGCAACAGCAGAAATTTTGAATGTTGTAGAAACTGTATAATGCCAATGTAGCAAAATAAGGAAAGGAGTCTGAGAAAGATAATGCATTCACAACTTCCAGGCAATGACACCAGCTTTCACGCAAGTGTCATTTCTTTACTGTCACAACTAATGCATCCGCAGGGAGGGGGTGGGGCTGAGCAGACGCAGCACCAACCGGAAGGAAATGGGTCTCCTCAGAAATGGTGGGCGTGGATACTTATTTCTGCCCTGATCTTCCTTGCTCCCGAGGAGACGCCATTAGCATAAGGCTCCTGGCCACCCTCCCTCCTCGCTTCCTGAGTGGTGAGCTGGGGACAGTACCCAGGCATTCGTAGCCGGCCCAACCCCTTCTTGGCCCCTCTCTTCCCTTCCTCTTTTAGAAGTGAGCTGCCATCAGAACACAGGGTGATCTCTTCTGCTCCTCCAGGGACAGAGCGGCCTGTGACCGGGCAGATAAAATCTAATGGGAGGGTTGGGGATTAGAAAGCCTGCCTGGCTCTGCTATGACCTATATCCTCCAACCATGGTGGTAATCTTCCCCCAACTCCACCCTCCCTAGTCTAATTTCTAAGTTCAAACCCAAAGGCATTACATGCTTAGGGTCCCCCCAGGTCTTCGGATCTGCCGTCCCTGGAGAATCAGAGAAGAATATGAATTGCCTACAGGCAGCTTCTTCCCAAGAAAGGGAAGAAAAGAAAACAGAAAGGGCCCTAAATGCCTCCTCTCTAATGACAGTCAGGTAAGTGAGTGGCTGGGGTACTACTGAATTTTTTTTTAAGGCTAGTCAAGTGAAGCAGTGGGAGTGGAGAAGGAACAAAGGACTCTGCAACCGGTTGGGACCAATTAGTTGTAAACACCACTGCACTCGGACCAGACATACTGGCTATTCTTCACAGGAAGGAAATTTCAGAAGTAGAAAATAGCTGTCCCATTTTTATTAACAATTACCTCATTAAAACATTAGTAAGCCTCGTAATCAATACTAAAGACTGTAAACCCTAAACAAGTTTTATCTAATTACAAAAACAGTATGCTAAGCAAAGTAAGCCAGATGTAGTGTTCTAGTTAACTGTCTTGTGTCCGTATCCATTCCTAGTTTTGATAATGTGCAATAGTTATATAAGACGTCACCACTGGGAGAAGCTAGGTGATGGTAGGTACACAGGGCCTCTCTGTACTATTTTTGCAACATCTTATGAATTTATACTTAGTTCAAAATAAAAGTTGAAAAAAGTACCAGACACAAAAAAGTACATACTGTATATATTCCATTTATATGAAGACAAAACTTATCTATGGTGAAAGAGATCAGAAAAATGGTTCCCTCTGAAGGGCAGGGGAATGTGGATGAAGGAGAAGAGGAATGAGTACATTTCTGAGGTCACAGAAATCTTCTGTATCTTGGTAAGGGCATGGGTTACATGGCTTTCTACTTTTGTCAAACTCATCAAACATATAATATATGAGCATTTTACTATATGCAAGTTATACCTTAATTAAAATAATAAGAAAATAACCTCACTGCTGCTACCTATTAAAGCAAACCCTTCAAAAGAAATGCTTTAAAGTGTTTTTTTTTTTAATTATCAATTGCCAATAAAATTATCTGGCTGAATTAAAAATATATAATTATAGGAATATTTGCTTCCATTTTATAGGTATATAGTTTATTTCCTCCATTGGGTGGAAGTATCCTTCCATTGGGTGGCTACTGGGCCTTGGTTCTGATTTCAAGGTCTGAAGAGGTAGGCTCCAGCAGGCAGGGGTAAGCAACAGAAAGAATTAACATAATTTCTTAGTATACTGCTTAAGAATACATACTCAGAATAATTTTCTAAACAGCTAAATACAAATGTATTAATTTCTACATTTAAAAGCTATTAAACATAGCTAAAGCAAGATTGAAAAGACCCCCAATGACTTTGGTATAACCCTTAATTACTAATATAACTTAAATCACAGCTTAATTGCATCCCAATTAGACTTCAGTGGAAGACCTCTCTTAAATACCCCAAATCCTGAAGCACAGAGTAACTGGCTCTGAGAACTTGGGGCCCAATAGGTACCCATGTCAAGGACAGAACACCCCCTTCCAATTTGTTTCTCTTTGGCATTCTTCTCCATTTGGCATGTCAAAGCCAGAAAAATTTTAAAAAGTCAAAGATTTGAAATCCTTCTTGAACTCTGTCATCGTAATTTCTTGTGATTACATTCTCTTATCAGAAGTGATTGCTCTTTGAAGCTTCAGGTTTTGGTAATCCTGATCCTATTTTATTTAACAAATTTCTGATGAGGGTCTTTTCTGGGTCATGACTTATTTTAGGGGCTTTACTAGATTATCACATGTCATTTCCCCAACTAGCCTTTAAAGCAGGTGCAGTCAGCCCTTTAGAGACAGGATCGTCAAGCTCAGAGGTGAGTGGGCTGCCGGTGTTCCAGCTGAGCGGCCAGCTCAGGCCAAAGGCTCCAAAGCAGCGCACTCCTCCCTGGTCCCTGTGGTGCCGCTGAGCTCTGCCCCCACTCAGGGGTACAGAGTCCAGTGGGCCATCCGGGGTTTTGATGACGAATATTGAATACAGGAGTGAACCCAGATGAAACAAAGTAGGGAGCTCCCTCTGGGGCTTACAAATTAAAAAAAGAAATCAAACTATATCAAACTAAAATACAGAAAAATCATATAATTCCATAACCAATGAATAAATAAATAATTTTAAAAGGAAGTCATGTAAGCAAGAGAGTGTACCAGGAGATGGACCCCTTGCACCATGACCCCACTGCCACCTGCCCACTCACACTCATCCTAACAAAGTGGCCACATTTGCCAAAGCTGACCCATGCTTGCTTGCCAACTCTCTACTTGCACATTGCCCTTAATTGTCCTGTCACTTCCTTTTCTCTTCCCATTCCACAAACGAAGCCATTTTACAGAATCTGTCCTCAGCCCCCTCTATGCTTTCTATACTCTCTTTGGGTAATATCTTTGTCTCTCTTGACTTCAACTATTGCCTTTATGTGGACAATCCTAACCCAGCATTTTTGGCCTTGCTTTCTCTTCTGAGCCTTGGCTCATACTCCAGTTGCCTACTTGACTGGTCTACTTGGTTGTTCTGTTAGCACCTTCAAGTTTTATTACGAGCTGATTACACAATCTCCTTCTCTCCTCTCACCAAATCCAGTTCTCTTGTATAACTCTCTAACACCTATTGATGTTATCATTTATTTTCCGAAACAGCCAGGCTCAATATGTCAAACTATCTATTGTATACATACATACATTCATTGCTCTCTTCAATTCACTTTCCTAATCTCCAAACTCAAAAAACAAAAGAGAAAGGACCAGAGTGAGAGAAGAAAAGGACAGACCTTCTCGAGAGACCTAGAAAAGGGAAGGACATGATATTTGTGGGGTACTGAGCACGGGGGGAGGAAGGATTTGGATCTGCAGGAGCCTCTGGGGAGATGCTGCAGAGTTTGAGGCCAGAGAAGGGAAGGGGACAGGGACAGCGAACCCTGGTCAGGGTGTTGCCGAACAGTGCTAACTACAAAAATATTGTCTCTAAAATAGGGAACGAGTACATTTCTCCAAGGATTGAATTCAAATCAAATGGGTCAGGCTATAAAGAAAAACAGTTTGGAAATACAAATGAAACCAATAAGTAGGAACTCAGGTTCAAGTCGGTCTGAGTTTTAATAGTTACATTACCTACATATAAATTACCTAGCTGTAATGTAAGTACATTGAGATTTTCTTCAATTACAGCAAAATAGCTTTATACACAATGTTCTGAAGACACAGAGGACAAATGAGACACCAGGAGAATTTGGGCTTGACTGTGATCATGACATAGACAGAGGACTCTTCTCCGTTTCCAGGAAGGCGTTCAACAGAGACCAAAACAGACTTTCTGGTGGAGGTGACTCCAGGAAGTCTCCTCAGCTCCTGTGCTACGCCTTCCTTACTGCTGGCCTTTAAAGGTCAAAGACAAACCCTAACACAGCCTGATAATCCATTGGCAAATCTTTATTTCCATGTGTCACCTCTTTGGGTGATGCTATTTACTACCGGCATTTAAGAGCCTTGCCTGTATTTCTCTTTTTCCAAGTTTCGAATTGAGGAATAGGCATAGTTTAATCTGCTTCACTCCTATGACTTTACAGATCAATTCATGTCTCTAGTTTTTCCTGACTGACTATGGACCCCTCAGCTCGGTGCACAGGTGCGTCTTGACCACAAAGCCATTGCACGTCTGACAGGCAGAACTGAATGCAACATGGGCCATGCAAAAGTACTACAGCCTTGCAGAAGAAGAGGGCATTGGAATACGACCACCTAGATACGGGGTCATCAAAGGCAAGTGCCTACTGGCAGTTCTCTAGTCGGCCACTGCCTTGCTCACCACCCAGACACTCCTGACATGAACTCCCTGGATCCCATCCACGGGATGATAAACTCTATGCGCGCGCCTGCGCGCGCGCGCACACACACACACAGATACATAGGGAACAACATGAAGAAAACCTTCCAAAGCTCAATACACACTGTAGCAGTTTTTCCTCCAAGCAACATTAGTCCATGTTGGAGTTAATGAAGGAGCTTTTCTTTCACAACCATTCCTTTATCTCCATCACAATCACTAGCTGTAACGATGCCTTTTAATTAAGGCTGCTGTTTCTAAGAACCTTAACCCTCCAATTTATTGTATGCCATGGACACATTCTCCTCCCATCACTTTTCAGGTTTTTGGTCTTTATCAGTTTAGTATCTTGTGCACGTTCATCTTTCCCCCACTCTGATCTCATCCTGTCCACCCAGTTCCTACAGCTCCCTGCTGCCCCAAGGCCACTCTCCCGCAGTCTGTACTTGACACAAGACCCATGACTGTGCCCTTTGGCTCTCACCTCCCATGACTCCACCACAGAATTCCTCTGCTCTGGACAGCCCCTACCTCTTCAACATCCCTCAGAAACATCTCATTTATTTCCCACTTGAGTATTTAGCATCCTTCTGTTCCATTTTCCCAAATCCTGCACAACCTTCAGAGTCCATCTTCAATGGGCTCCAACAGACCTGATCTAGGGAGAAAGAATGGCTCTAGTACTGTGCCAGATGCTACAGCATATAACATTCTATAAGGTGAGGTCCCAGAAGGCGTGTTAAAGCTACTGAGGTTCTTGGGTGGAAAGTCACAAAGAAGAGGCAGTCGCACCACCCAGCACTGCCTGCTTATATCTTTTTTGGCCTTGTCATGTTCCCTCTGGCTTGCAGACATTATTTTTATCATTATAGTCACAAGTAATTTATTTACTCTTTCTTTGAACAATGTTGCTTTTAAAAATACCTTATAAGCTGGGGTTATCAAGTTCTGAAAGCTGGTGTGTGAATAAACAATTCTGCTTTTGGCCAGATTTGTCTGGCTGAATTTGCGCATGAATTGGCTGGCAAAAATAATCAGTCAATGTTACACATTCACAAGGCCAGAGGTTTTCATATGCTCTTATAATGAAGTCAGTGTTGCTTACATCTTATCACTGAGATGATACAAAACACCTTTTCTTTGTTTTAATTAAGTAGGAGGAGATGTTCAGTTCAGGCGATTCTGCAAAAGGCAAAGCCTAAAACAAGGTCTCCTTCCTCCCCAAATCTGTAAACACACACACAGTAATATGGTGGATGCAAATGGCACTGGGCGACCATGGCAGGAGCATGTTCTCAGGTGGTAGTGATAATGGGCTCCATGCTCTCATGCTGGACAGGCGTGTGGGGTGCTGTGACCCAAGTAAAGGCCCCACCTATGCCAGATCCTAGGCAGGACCAAACTGCATCAGGAGGTGGCATGAGTGGCTATGGGCGGTGAGGAGGAAGTTCTTCAGCGCTGTTGGGAGAGGAGAGGGGCATCTGCCCTGTGAGTCAGTTTCTACCTGAGGAGGCGGAATCTGGGGAAAGGGACACAGGAAGTGTTATTGGTTACAATAACACTCAATGCTCAATGCTCCTTTACACCAAGGGATTATATATATGTACATATATAAACACATAGTGATATAGCTGATGTAAACGAACTCTCTCTCTCTCTCTCTCTCTATATATATATATAAATCTCTTTCCAAATGTATGTGTGTATATACATTCACATACACACATACACATACATTTACGTAAGTGTAAATGTGTGTGTATATATACACACACACACACATTTGGAAAGAGATTTTTTATCTAGACAAGAATAAATGTGTACATACCCACACAAACACATTTAGAAAGAGATTTTTTAGCTAGGTAAGAATCCCAAAAGCTATTGCATAAATATTGAGTGAATATCTCAATATAGGAATGGTTGAGAATTTGAGGTATGTCTTAATTACAGAATATTATAGAATCATTTAAAACAAAACAAATCTATAGAGTTGGCTCAAGAAGTTTTTACTATGTATTGTTACATGGGGCAAGAGACATACCTAAAATTCCCCATTTTTGAAAACCTATGTGTGTATTAAAAGGTTTTGGCTGACTGACATTGACTAAGTGGATCAAAACTAAAAGGAGAAACAGGGAAGAATAAGGGTGATGGAAAACAAATGAAAGTGACTATTAAAAATAACAAGTTCCATGATAAAAGCAAAAACTTATGTGAAATGACATATATGTTTTTAAATAATTACCAAAATGGAGATGTGTTAGTGTGTTACCTTGCAGTGAAAATATTTCAGGTGATTTTTATACTCTTCCTTATAATCGCCTGCATTTTAACAGGAGAGATATTCATTCAATAATTAGAAATAACCATTTTTACTGAAGAAAAAATTTGAATGATTCAATGTAACACTGGCAGCATAAAAATAATGTTTCTTAAGCCTTCCTAGCCAAAACATAGCATGTCAGTAGGATTTCGCATTGGTCACGACTAAAAGAGGTTTTCACATTCTTCTTCAAAATGGAGATGGAGCACAAAGTTCAAAATTAATGATCATCACAAATATTTTAATCATCTAAAAGGCAGTGCCTAAATCTAATTTTTTTGTTTGTTTGTTTGTTTGTTTGTTTGTTTGAGACAGGGCCTCAAGCTGTCACCCTGGATAGTGTGCTGTGGCATCACAGCTCACAGCAACCTCCAATTCCTGGGCTCAAGCGAGTCTCCTGCCTCCGCCTCCCAAGTAGCTGGGACTATAGGCGCCCGCCACAACGTCCGGCCATTTTTTGGTTGCAGCCGTCATTGTTGTTTGGCGGGTCTGGGCTGGATTCAAACCCACCAGCTCAGGTGTATGTGGCTGGCGCTTAGCCCGTTGAGCCACAGGCGCCGAGCCCCTAAATCTAATTTTTAGCACACTTTCCCAATGGCTTAGAGTACTCCGAATGCTCAGTAAATCCTCATTAATTGACAAGCCCATTTCAAACCTCATGAATTATTATATCAAAGATGCCATCATTTGATATACAAAGGCTATTAAAGAGTAACATCGCATCTAAAAAAGAATATGAGAGCTGGAGAAGCTCTAGTGAAAATAATTCCACTATGAAATTTAATCTACCACTAAAGAAGTAATAAAACTCTTAACACGTAACACAGTTTGTCGTCCTGCTCTGGTCATGTTAAATGGACCCGGTTTTGTTACCTGCATGCCTGCAGTCTTGGGGCTAAATGCCATCTACACACCCCCTTCCATGACTATCCACTCAATGTCACTGCACATGCAAGAGTCACAACATTGGCTACCAATCGTTATAAACAATCACCAGGCTGGGACTGTCTTCAAAACTCTAAACTGCCTGTTAAAATTCTGATGAGAACGTGTAATTGTTTTGCAGATATCTGTTAATTTTTTTCATCCTTCCAGCCCTGCTTTCTCTGCAGGGCAGTGGAAATGAATGTCTGTACACTGTGTGGAAAGCTGCTCTGTGAAAATCCATGGAATAGCCCGTCCAGGGCAACGGGCACATAGCACTGACAGGGCAGTGGCCACTCTTGACCCCTGAGGCCAGGCTCTCTGACCCAACGGTAGGGGCCTCTCATAGCCCCATTCTTTTAGATGGCAACTGACATTAGGTAACATGAAAACTATTTGTACACATCTAACCTTTTCAAGTAAGACACTTACCTGAACCAACAAGTGGCCCAAGTCAGGTGAACATGTACTGCATTTCTTGGTGTTCTCATTTATTTGCTTTATCAAATTCATCAGTATTTCCACAGCACCTTTGTTGATTATTTCACTAAGAAATCCTGGATTGCCAGAAATGAATTTTATTGCCCCCATACAATACAGAAAAGCTTCAGTGTTAGTTTGTAGGTCTTCACTTCTCAGTACTTCCAATAATGGTTCTGTGGAAAAGGTGATTATAAATATATAACACTGGGAGAGAAATATATTAAAGTACTTATATATGAACGTCAAAGACAACTTGTAAAATATATTCCTCAAAACCTACATTCAAATGCTTGGTAAGGGTTACTCATATTGTATAAAGAAAAAAGCTTACTTTTAGCCACGACAAATCTCTGTAATAGTAATGTCAGCAAAAAAGATGAGATTGTTACTCTATAAGTGATAAAGTAGTCTTCTAACTAATGCCATTCCTTGCCTCTTACTAATATTGATCAGCCTTTGTTTTTAGGTATAAAATTTTGAGTTATTATATAATAATAAAGGAAGTTAAGAGTTAAATTTCATAAACCTTTAAGAATATATTTGTTGCTGTATTAATGGGAAATTAATCCAGATAGGAGCTTTTAAAAAAATCTCAATCACCATTGAAAAAGGCAATTTGAATAACATCCATCTTTTCCCAAGATAACCTCAGAACATCCAAATAACGTACAACTACGAGGTTTTAGGAGTAATCCAGGCAACTCCAGTAAGGCTAATAATGAATATCTCACATTTAATTTTATTTATGTCAATGTAATCATTTGTCCCCTGAGCTTGATGGCTCACACCTGTAATCCCAGCACTCTGGGAAGCTGAGATGGATGAATTGCTTTAGCTTAGGACTTTGAGACCAGCCTGAGCAAGAGCAAGACCCTGTCTCTACTAAAAAATAGAAAAACTACCTGGGTGTTGTGGGGCACGTATAGTCCCAGCTACTTGGGAAGCTGAGGCAAGAGGATAGCTTGAGGCCAGGAGTTTGAGGTTGCTGTGAGCTAGGACTCCACTGCATTCTAGCCTGGGCAACAGAGTGAAACTGTGTTTCAAAAAATGTAATCAATTGTCAGGATCTTTGTTTTCAGTTTACAATTCTTAATTAGTTGATTCAAAGTTAGACATTTCTTTCAACACTAATTTTAAGCCTGTCTTCTGAGGTTGAAGGAAAAAGAGAGAGAGAGAGAGAGAGAGAACTTGAAGTCCATGTTGCTGCCTTCTCCTATACAGCAATATTAATTCATAAAAGATTTCCATTTAGGTAACTATTTAAGCATCTTAATTATTTAGAGGTATGTCAAGGATTAGTCTTTTCCAAATGGCTCATGAGAAAAAAAATTAAGAAAAAAGCATTAGGCATTCATTCTAGCTAGATTAGCAAGATAGTTAGAATGTCTCTACCTACATATTTGAAATATTTTGATCTCAGGCTTAACAGTTATAGATGTCTTTCAATTTCTAGTCATTACTATTATATTAAAATACTAACAATTTCAATTATGTCAAGTATTATTAAATGCATTTTTTAATAGTAAATGCAAATCCAAGAAATGAAATTTTAAATAGAGAACAATTTGTAAAGTTACATAATGTTACTATGTGCATTTAGGCAAAAAAAGCAAACTATCAAAGGATGCATTAAAATGAAATCACACAGAAGGACAGAACGTCCCATAACTCTGCATTTAATTAGAATGTAGAATACTCCCACCATCATTAAGTATCCATTTTCTCCCCAAATTTTTCATTTGTACTGAGGTACAACATTTCCTCAATGGTAGCACTGAATGACACTCACCCAGAATGCTGTCATTTTGAATTAAAGAATCATTCTTCTCACTCCGGCTAATTTTAAATATAAGTTTGCAGACATTAAGAAGATTCTTTCTACTCACTTTAAGCTACAGAGAAAGAAAACATTTTTCTATTGTAGAGGGAAATAAAGACATTCCATATTTTTAAAAACACAAACATCTATTTTAAAAGTGCAGCAAGAGTATGTTTAAACATAAAGGAAAGTTCCAAAGAAATCAACTTAGAAAAATTTAAGACACATATTTGCTAACTATGGTATCTAATTAACTCAGTTACAGTAAATACAATAAAACCATCTTTAAAGGAAGAACATTTTAATGACAAGCACTTATTTAAAGTCTCATATTTAAATGTGAGATTATTAATTATTTTGAAAAGAGTAAATGAGAAAGGAGGCCTAGGGAGGTCCCTCCTGTGGCTCAAAGGAGCAAGGCGCCGGCCCCATATACCAGAGGTGATGGGCTCAAACCCAGCCTCAGCCAAAATCTGCAAAAAAAGGAGGCGTAGGATAATGTTAATAAATTTAATTATGGAGTAATTGCTTTAAAACACAAACGTAAAGAAAGATAAATACCCCAAAATTTCAGATTAAATTAATTTAGAAAAGGATATATAATGGAGGGGAAGCAAAAAAAGAAAGTGGAAAGTATTGTTTTCTTTACCATTTGTATAACAGAAAATCAAAAGGTAATACTACTTAATTAGATAATACATATATATTTATTTTTAAGACTATTTCTGGAATCCTTTGGGATAATCGCAAGTCATGTTCCTAGTTGAAAATTACCTTCTAAATCATTAAAAAAACAGTAAATTAAATATGGGCAATAGGAAGTATACTTTTTATAAAAAAGCACAGTATAAAAAAACTGAATGAATCAAATGGTCTAATTAGTTGCACATTTATCTAATCTAGTGAAAAATAAAAACATCCCTATTTTTTGAGACTTTGGAAAAAAAAATAAGAAGTTAACTGATGACTTCATACTGAGCCTCAGAGTTAAAGCATTCTATAATAGACATACTCTCATTTGACAATGAGAATGTTACTTTCTTTGCATTATTATTATTAATATTGCTTAATATTTCGATGCAGGAACCGTCTGATTTCTTTTCTGAATGTATTTATCTTCGTTCATTCTTTTTGAGGTTTTTGTTTCTAGTCCGTATCTCAAACACTGTTATTGTTATTAAATTTTAAGCCTTTTTAATTCTGTGAAGGCAAAAACTGGAAACCTAATAAACACCTGTATATGTAAAAATAAAAATAAATAAATAAATAAAAATAAAAACATCCTAAATATCTCGTATTAGAGGATGACCTTATAAATTGTGGGACAACAAACTATTCATATTTAGCTGTCACAAAGACAGTATAACTGTGAACTCCACGTTTACATGGAATGTAAAACACTCATTGCAACAGTGTAAAAATATGGATGTAGAAATAAGGCCATCTGAACAAACCAAAACTTTTGTGTGAAAGGATGGCATACAGATCATTTCTTAAAAACTATCTTTGAAGTTATCTTTAAGAATTCTTATATTAGGAATGAGTTTTCAGTTTTAAAAAAGATAACAGAACTTGTCAGACTTATTTGTTAAAGATGCGTTCCGTTCATCACATTTGTTCAAGATCCACAGATATTTCCAGAGCACCTACTGTGTATGCGGCGGTGTGCTGTTCACGGTAGGAGGCACCAAAAGGGACAGGTCAGCCCCTGCTGGAGGGCGCGGGGGGCTTCCGTCTGGCCCTTCTGCACTGGGCCCGTGACATTACTTATCTCACAGCAAACCCTGCAAAGCAGGTGCCGTCATTCCCATTTTGCAATTGAGGAGGGTCTGCCTCAGACAGGTCACAGAACCATCTCAGCCTCACCCGGCCGTGCATGAGGAATGCGCAATCTCAAGCCCTACTGAATCGGAACCCACATTTTAATAAGATCCTCGAATTTCATGCGCACATTGAAGTCTGAGGCTTGTTATAGAAACCTCAAAAACTATAACAGAATGGAGATTCCTTCTGTTCTCAGGAGGAAAACAGGAAGTCAGCACTTAAAGAAAATTTTTAAAAATATTAGGTGTTTAAAATAATATTGTTTGGGGCAGGGTGCCGGCCACATACACCCAGGCTGGCAGGTTCGAACCTGGCCCGGGCCAGCTAAACAACAATGACAACTGCAACAAAAAAATAGCTGGGTGTTGTGGTGGGCACTTGTAGTTTCAGCTACTTGGGAGGCTGAGGCAAGAGAATCGCTTAAGCCCAACAGTTTGAGGTTGCTGTGAGTTGTGAAGCCATGGCACTCTACCGAGGGCAACATAGTGAGACTCTGTCTCAAAAAATAAATAGATAATATAAATAAATAAATAAAATAAAATAATACTGCTTTAAAAAAAGTAAAATCTGTAATCCTAGCACTTTGGGAGGCCAAAGTGGGTGGATTGTTTGAGCTAAGGAGTTCAAGACCAGCCCAAGCAAGAGTGAGACCTTGTCTCTACTAAAAATAGAAAAACTAGCCAGGTGTTAGGATGGGCACCTGAAGTCCCAGCTACTCGGGAGGCTGGGGCAAGAAGAACTCTTGAGCCCAATAGTTTGAGATTGCTGTGAGGTACGATGCCACAGCACTCTAACCCAGGGTGACAGAATGAGACTCTGTCTCGAAATAAAAAAATAAAATACAATGGCTCAAAGGAGTAGGGTGCTGGCCCCACATGCTGGAGGTGGTGGGTTTAAACCCAGCCCCGGCCAAAAAAAAACTGCAAAAAAAAAAAATACAATGAAATAAAATAAAAATGTTGTTTGAAACCCCAGAAAATAGGCTAAGAAAACAAAAAAATATTTCTTTATCAATGGGACTATGTATTGTTCTTAATATTGGGGAATATCATTAGAAGTAAATTGATCATTCCCACAAAGTATGATAAGTTACAGGTAAAATGGATTTGCATGGTCATGTCTAGGTACACTTGATCAGTATCTTCAGTTCAACTTTGAAAAGCATATATAGACAACGTCTCTTAAAATGTGTAGACACGTTTTCAGCATCTTCTGTATTTGACTCTTTCACTAGATTGTGAGCCCTTGAGGTCAAAACCATTGTCTATTACTCTTTCGGCACGTGGCATGTCTTCCATCTGTAATAAACCTTGTTGAATAAACTAATGAATACGGCTCACTCCCTAGCCACCAAGTCTTCCAGTTTCAGTAAAAAGGTACAAAGAAAAAAAACTTGGCATCAAAGTTTCCACCAAACAATAACAGAGAAAGACAAAAAAAGAATGACAACCACAATTTCCAGGCCTGTGATGAGTCAGTTTACATTCAAAGCAAATTCCTGTAACTTCTCCATTGATAACTGTACAATTATGACTTTAAGACATGAAAAGATAGTTCAGATATTGCATCCTGTGCATGGAAGTAGACTACCTTGGGAAAACAGTTTCCCCACCACTCTCCACTCTCTTTACTCTGTCTTATTTGCTTCCCACAGGATCTGGCTTCTCCTCTGCACTTATATTTACTGCCTATTTGCCCACCTTCCCTGGGGCAGCCAGACCAGGGGATATTTATCTACTTGTATTCCCAGTGTCTGAGGTTCTGAGGTAGGGTAGTTTTCTTCTTATGTTAAAAATAGTTCATTCTTTTTTTTTTTTTTTTTTGAGACAGATTCTCATGTTGTCGCCCTCAGTACAGTGCTATGACATTCCAGCTCACAGCAACCTCAAACTGTTAGGCTTAAGTGATTCTCTTGCCTCAGCCTGCATAGTAGCTGGGACTATAGGCGCCTACCACAACCCCCGGCCATTTTTAGAGATGAGGTCTCTATCTGGCTCTGGCTGTTCTTAAGCCTGTGTGCTCAGGCAATCCACCTGCCTGGGCCTCCCAGAGTGCTGGGATTACAGGCGTGAGCCACCGCTCCTGGCCAAAAATAGTTTATTCTATTTAAAGCAAATATGGCAAATTAAAGGAAGACAAGTTTTAAAATTACTCAAAATGCTACCACTATAAATAATCACAGTTTGACACATTGGTATTTCTTGTCCTTTCCCCCCCTGCACATAGGATGCTAGATTTTTCTCCCTTCTGAATACAGTCATATTTCTACTGTACACATGTCTGTACTCTTTTAAAAACTCTTAATATAGACTGATATATTTTTGTAAGAGTTTTTGATACAAAGATTAAAATTAAGATGATTGCTTGGAAAACCCCATTTAACAAAATAATTCAAGAAATCAAAACAACTGACATTATGCTTACTGAATGTTTCAACTATAAATAATTTTAAATGTCTGAACTGTAATATTAAACTGATAGATGAAATAAAATATTGGCAGAAAAAATTGTGAAAAACTCTTTAGTCCAATATATCTTTAATTTTCGTTTATTTTAATTCTTCAACAGTTCTAATGATGTGTCTTTTAAAAATTTACATAGTCTGGACGTAGTGGCTCATGTCTGTAATCCTAGCACTCTAGAAGGTTAAGGCAGGAGGATCGCTTGAGGTCAGGAGTTTGAGATCAGCCTGAGCAAGAACAAGACCTCAGTTTTATTAAATATAGAAGAAATTAGCCAGCTGTGGTGGTCTGTGCCTATCTATAGTCTCAGCTACACTGAGGCCTCACTTGAGTCCCGGAATTTGAGATTAAAGTGAGCTATAATGACACACTGCCACTCTAGCTGGGGTGACAGAACAAGACTCTGTCTCAAAAAAAAAAAAAAGAAAGAAAAGAAAAGGAAAAAAAAAATTTACATAGTAACTCCATCTCAAGGCCTAAGCTCAACATGATTTTACCTGGAATGTTATAAGTGACTTGGGCAGGAGATGGGAAGTTGGACTTGAAGGTTCCTTTTGACCTCTTGGTTCTGTACGGTGTCAGAAGGCAAACCCACCCAGCCCTGCACTCTGGAGCTCAGCCTAGATTCTTGACCCTAGTTCAGCAATCCAGTCAATGTCACAGAGAGGGCTTTATCTAATCATATGCTTTTGGTTCAGAATGTGTTTACTGTCAGGCAAATCACTTAGCCTTTTGCCCTAAAATAATTAAATTGTGGCATGTATATAATCAATTTGAATGATACCATTAATAACCAAGATACGAGAATTGTCTGGCAAATATCCAGCCATGTTGCCTCTATTTTTCACATTATAAGGCTGGATACTTTCTGACCAGCTCTTGTATGTTCTCTGCAAAGCATTAATGAACTCTGCCTCTCCCCTCAACCCCCTCTTCTTTCTTTTTTTGGCTTGTTATGGAACAAAATGTCTAGGATCTAGACTAAAATAGCAAAGGTAACCCTTGGGTTGCTGCTACACCAGCAGAACTCTGGGGTGAAATAGAGTGAAATCACTACTTTAAAGAAATGTTGCTTTCTGCATCACATACCACGGTTTTTAAAAAGAGAGTTAATGGTTTAAGATGACAGCTAAATAAGAATATGGCCTCTCCTCAATATGTATGTGGGGAATACATGGTCAGAATATTTTGCTTTATGGCTCGGCGCCTGTGGCTCAACGGGCTAAGGCGCCAGCCACGTACACCTGAGCTGGCGGGTTCAAATCCAGCCTGGGCCCGCCAAACAACAATGACGGCTGCAACCAAAAAATGGCCGGGCGTTGTGGCGGGCGCCTGT
>CAUYRH010078637.1:0-58428 GCA_963574655.1 Perodicticus potto
GAGCTGGATTCGAACCTGCCAGCTCAGGTGTACGTGGCTGGTGCCTTAGCCCGTTAAGCCACAGGCGCCAAGCCACTAACTGACTTCAAAATATACAACAGCATGGTACTGGTGTAATAATAGATTCAAAGACCAGTGGAACAGAATAGAGAACCCAAAAATAAATTCATGTATTGATAGCCAACTAATTTTTTACAAAGGTGCCAAGAACACACACTGGGGAAACAACACCCTCTTCAATAAATGACACTGGGAAAATTGTATATTAATACACACACACAAAAGAAACGAGGCTCTATCTCTCATCACATTGAAAAGTCAACTTGAAATGGATTAAAGACTTGAAACTCAAAACTATAAAACTACTGGAAGAAAACAGAGGGGACATGTTCTAGAGCAGTGATTTTCAACTGGTGTGCTATGAAAATTTTTAAACATTATTATAAATTATTTTTGAAAGAAGTTCAAAGCACAATAAGTATATCCTTTAACTCCCCCCCCCTTTTTTTTTTAATTGTTGAGGATTCATTGAGGGTATAAGAAACCAGGTTACACTGATTGCATTTGTTAGGAAAAGTTCCTCTTACAATTGTGTTTTGCCCCCAAACGTTGTGGCACACACCAAGACCCCACCCCCCTCGCTCCTTCCCTCTCTCTGCTCTTCCTTTCCCCACCCCCCTCACTCTTTCTCTCTTTGCTCTCTCCTTCCCTCACCCCCACCATGTCAGTAATTGTCATTAATTGTCCTCATATCAAAATTGAGTACATGGGATTCATGCTTCTCCATTCTTGTGATCCTTTACTAAGAATAATGTGTTCCACTTCCATCCAGGTTAATACAAAGGCTGTAAAGTCTCCATTTTTTTTAATGGCTGAATAGTATTCCATGGTATACATATACCACAGCTTGTTAATCCATTTCTGGGTTGGTGGGCATTTAGGCTGTTTCCACATTTTGGTGATTGTAAATTGAGCTGCAATAAACAGTCTAGTGCAAGTGTCCTTATGATAAAAGGATTTTTTCCCTCTGGGTAGATGCCCAGTAATGGGATTGCAGGATAACTCCCTGTTTTTGATCAACATAATTTAAGTGTGCTGCAAGTTTGACTATAGGTTCAAGTGTGCCATGACATTAAAAAGGTAGACAAACACTGATCTGGAGCATTGATCTAGGCAAAAGTTTTACGGCTGTAACTTCAAAAGCACAGGAAAAAAAAACAAAAATAGACAAATCTTAAACTAAAAAGATTCTTCAGAGCAAAGGAAATAATCCACAAAGTGAAGAGACAACTTAGAATGGGAGAAAATATTTGCAACTATACATCTGACAAGGAACCAATATTCAGAATGTACAAGGAATTCAAATTACTCAACAGCATAAAAATAAATAATCCCATCAAAAAACAAGTGAAGGAACTGACATTTACCAAAGGAAGACATACAAACAGCCAAAAGGTATTTGAAAATAATGCTCACCGGCTCAGCGCCTGTGGCTCAACAGGCTAAGGCACTAGCCACGTACACCTGAGCTGGCAGATTCGAATCCAGCCCTGGCCCGCCAAACAACAATAATGGTTGCAACCAAAAAATGGCCGAGTGTTGTGGCGGGCTCCTGTAGTCCCAGCTACTTGGGAGGCAGAGGCAGGAGACTCGCTTGAGCCCAGGAATTGGAGGTTGCCGTGAGCTGTGATGTCACAGCACTCTATCCAGGGTGACAGCTTGAGGCTCTGTCTCAAAAAAAAAAAAAAAAAAGAAAAGAAAATAATGCTCATCATCATTAATTACCAGGGAAATGCAAATCAGAGCCACAATATGATATAAGAACAGCTATTATCAAGAAGACAAAAAATAAATGCTGCTGAGGATGCAGAGAAAAGGGGACTCGCACACTGTGGGTAGGAATGCAAATTAGCACAGTCACTATAGAAAACAGCATGGAAGTTTCTCAAAAGCCTAAACATAGAGCTAACGCACGATCCACCAATTCCACTACTGGGTAGGAAGGAAAGGAAAGGAAATCAGTACATCAAGGGGATACCTGCACCCTCATGTTTATTGCAGCACTATTGACAATAACCAAGATAGGGAATCAACCTAAATGTCTATTAATGAATGAATGGAAAAAGAAAATGTGGTATATACAGAGGGTGCCAAAAAAATGTATACACATTTTTATGAAAGGAAAAAACTGGTCTGGGCACAGCGGCTCACACCTGTAATCTGAGCACTCTGGGAGCCCAAGGCAGATAGACTGCTTAAGCTCAGGAGTTCCAGAGGAGCTGAGCAAGAGTGAGACCCCCATCTCTACTAAAAAGAGAAAAAACAAAACAAAAACAAACTAGCTGGGTGTAGTGATGCACACCTATAGTCCCAGCTACTCAGGAGGCTGAGGCAAGCCCAAGCCCAGGAGACTGAGGTTGCTGTGAGCTATAAAGCCAGGGCACTCTCTCTAGGATGAAAGAGTGAGACTCTGTCTCTAAAAAAAAAAGAAGAAGAAAAGAAAGAACGAAAAAAGAAGGGAAAAAAGGTATTAAAATTTTAAAATTGTAATACTGAAGTCACGTTTGACTTCTGCAATTACAAAAGATATACTATACAAGATTACAAATGTTATTAGTATAAATTGAATATTACAATTTTAATACAGTTTTTTCCTTTCTTAAAATGTGTATACATTTTTGGGTGCCCTCTGTAAACACAACAGAATACGATTAAACCACAAATAAAGAATGAAATCCTGTTATTTGCACAACATAAATGGTAAGTGAAATAAGCCAGGCAAAGAAAAACATGTTCTCATGGACGCATTGGAGCTGAAAAAGCTGGAAGTAGAGAATAGAATGATGGTTACCAGAGGCTGGGAAGGAAGCAGAGGGGAAGGATAAAGAGAGCTTGGTTAACGAGTACAAACATATAGTCAGACAGAATAAGTTCTAGTGTTAATAGCACAATAGAGTGACTACGGTTAATAATAATTTATTATAGATTACAAAATAGCTAGAAGGAAGATTTGAAATGTTCCCAATATAAAGAAATGATAAATGTTTGAGGTAATGTATATCCTCAAAACCCAGATTTGATCATAACACATTGCATGCATGTATCAAAACATCACATGTTTCTCATAAATATGTATACATATTATGTGTCAATAAAAAATCTTTTAAAGTAGTAAAGGTACATATTTTAAGTACCTGGTAAGTAGCTGCATCTAGATTTGACAGTGCCACATAGAGTAAATTGTTCTGCAGAGTATATATTCCTGATGGAATAGCAAGTTTCAGCGTTTCCATAGGTTTATTAAGAATTTCATCACGTAGTACCCGATTCAGCGCTCTTAGACTACATTCTAGAAGAAAATACGAAATGGGAAAAATCAATAATTAACTCTGAACAAATTAAATATCCTCTCTCTCAATAACTATTTTCTCATTCATGTAAAAAGAAAACAGAAGTATATGTTAAAATATGTTTAGGTCTAAAATATATCTTTGTGGGCTCGGCACCTGTGGCTCAAGCGGCTAAGGTGCCAGCCACATACACCTGAGTTGGCAGGTTTGAATCCAACCTGGGCCCGCTAAACGACAATGATGGCTGCAACAAAAATTAGCCAGGCGTTGTGGCGGGTGCCTGTAGTCCCAGCTACTTGGGAGGTGGAGGCAGGAGAATAATTTGAGCCCAGGAGTTGGAGGTTGCTGTGAGCTGTGATGCCACAGGCACTCTACCTAGGGCAACATCTTGAGGCTCTGTTTCAAAAATAAATAAATAAATAAGTAAATTGTATTAAAATATAACTTTGTGATGGTGCATAATATGTATAATAAGAAGAGTATTATCCTTACATTCTTTCATTCTGATATATAATCAGATTGATTATATACATGTATCTACATACATACATATACATACAACTCATACATACATATACATACATTTATAATATTAAAAGTTCAAAGGATTACTTTATCAATTAAGTATTCTTTATTATAACAATATTATAAAAACTTGTATTTTGTGTATTCCATATATGATCATTCATTCATGATAGTAATAATTGTGAAATTTTAATCATAAAAATAGGCAAATCAATTAGGGAGTGGCTTTGGTTTGTTGGTTAGTCCTGCAGGGATTTGTCTCACAGAGCGTGAGTCCAGATCTAAAGCTTCTATAACAGCCCAGGGATTGGGGTTCTCTCTACAGGCACACTTCCTTTAATTGTGCTTCACTTTATTGCGGTTGCAGATACTGCATTTTTTTTACAAATTTAAGGTTTGTGGCAATGCTGCATCAAGTAAGCTGCAGAAAGTACCACAATGTCTAGCTGGGAAAAGAAGGGCAAAGGACTGCAAAGGATTCTGAGAGGAGTGGGGAGGTGGATCCTGGAAGCAAATAAACTCACTCTTAAAAATGACTGTCACAGACCTGAAAACAAACCTGAATTAGCTCAGGCACGGGCTGCCCACCAGTAGTCTAAAAGAAGGCTTGTTCTTCCATTCTTCTACACAGAGACTTCGGGCTGAGAGAAACCCAAAGTAGTGCCCCAAACGGGCCTACTGCCATTAACCAAGAGAGGAAAGAGAAAGCTGAGGCCAGAAGATCTCAGAGTTGTGAGAGACTAACCCCTTCCCAGTTGCATGGATCCCTAACATGATCTTGTAAAGGCCTTCCAATAATCTTTGTTAGAAACCTTCCAACCACTGCAGCCCTTTCTGGTGATGAACAGGCTGAAATTAATATTCTAGGCTCAGTTGGATCATCAAATAGTTGAATAGGATTACCTCTTTCCTGTTAACACAATCCTGCTGTAAATTAAGCCTAAGTCTCTTTATATTGCAAATGATTATAACTTTGTCCAAGAGAAATATACCATATATTTAGAAAAAAAGAGGGAGCAGAAAAACAAATGTGTTAGAGTAGAATAACTGGCTTTAAAATTTTCTGCAATATGATCTTGAAAAAATTCTTGGATGCTAAAATATATGTTAGATAATAATATATATCAAATTTTTTTGAAACCAAAACATACCTGGTATATAGTAACAGACACTCTTCTACGATACTCTCATAATACTGTATATAGTATATTGACTTTTATTTTTTTTTCGAGATAGAGCCTCAAGCTGTCACCCTGGGTAGAGTGCCGTGGCATCACAGCTCACAGCAACCCCCAATTCCTGGGCTCAAGCGAGTCTCCTGCTTCCGCCCCTGCCTCCACCTCCCAAGTAGCTGGGACTACAGGCGCCCACCACAACACCAGGCCATTTTTTGGTTGCAGCCGTCATTGTTGTTTGGCAGGCCCAGGCTGGATTCGAACCCGCCAGCTCAGGTGTATGCAGCTGGCGCCTTAACCCGTTGAGCCACAGGCGCTGAGCCAGTATATTGACTTTTTACTTTCATACTTTTCATCTATCTTCTATACGATTATCACAACAAGGTCATCAAATGACTGTTGCACCTCTCTGGTTCCTATTTCAGTCAGCAAGAAGGAAGAAGAAATTAGCAGGCATCTTTTTCTGTTCTTATTGAACAGGACTGCATTGCATAGCTATCCCTTGCTGCAAGTCTTTTCCTTTATTTCTTCCATATTAGAGATAGGAAATGGAGAAAGGGATTAGAAATGGACTCTGAGCTAGCCAACCTATAGTATCAGTCACAAAAAAATGTCTGAAGCGGGCAGCTCCTGTGGCTCAAGGAGTAGGGTGCCAGCCCCATATGCCAGAGGTGGGGGGTTCAAACCCAGCCCAGGCCAAAAAAAAATGTCTGAAGAAAAATTTAAAAGACATAAAAACCTCTCAAGAAAGAAAAAATTCTAAGGAAACATTTTACCAACAATGACACTTTGTAGATTGTTTTCTTTCCCAACATAAAACAGGAAAACTTTGATTAGCAAAAGTCTTTTGAAATGAAAAAAACTTTAAAGATTGCTACCTGATACCCATCATTCCCTTACTCCAAAATAAGTCAAAAAATTGTTAATTAAAATAAAAGTTACTAAAGATTTTTTCTTAGTTTTACCAGAAAGAAATCGCAAATATTAGCACATTTTTTAATTTTTAAATTAAAATTTTAAATAATTGATGCTATCACTTATTTTTCTCACTTGCACTTTAGGGAAAGTCTGTTTCACATTCCTGCCAAATCCTAGCATTGTTAAGACTTTTTATTTTTGCCAATCTGAGGGCAGTGGAATTGTGTCCCTGATGTAATTGTATTTCTCTGATTGCCAATGAGATTGAGCATCTTATTGGTCATTCAGGTTTCCTTTTCCATGAATTGCCTACTTATATCCTTTGTCCCCTTTTCTACTGAGTTGTTGTCTTTTTTTTACTGAGTTGTAGGAAGTCTCTGTAATTCTGGATATTGATTTTGGTGGCTCCATGTGATATAGATGTCTTCTCTCAATCTGTGGCTTGTCTTCTCACTTGGCTTGATTTATAGATATTTCTCATTTTAATGCACCCCAAATTATTGAATGTTTTCTTTTATGGCTTATTTGTGCCTCTTGTTGTTGTTGGTACAGTCTATCTGCCTCTTGCCTGCATTCATTTATTTTAGGAGACAGGGTTTTGCTCTGTCACCCAGGCTGGAACTCAGCCTTCTGATCTGGCTTCATTACCCTGCGGAGCCTTCCAATGAAAAAGCCCCTAGACCTCTGAGTGGTAAAGAAAATCTCAGGTGGGATGTTGTGCTCACTTGGATACATTCAGCCCAAGGCAAGGTGCAGGTACTATCCTATGGATCCAGGCTTCACCCAGTCCCTTCTCCTGGACAGCACAGAGCTCTGCACTTCATCCTGACTGCCTAGGATCTTTTCATCACACGATAACTGCTGACCAAATGTTTAATATTTATTCCAGGCTATTGAGTTTGCAACACACTTGACATTTATTGTTTTTTTCTCACATCCATCTCATGAGACAAACAGGACTTGCCACTTCATAGACGTGAAAACCAAAGTTCAAAGAGGCTCAATAACCTGCCCAAGTACAGGGGGTTGAAAACTGACAGAAGCTAATACTTGTGACTCTAAATCCTATACTCTCTCTACCTCTCTGTCTTCCAATTTCACAGCAGTGGACTATCTGGTGACCTTGGCACAGCTTCCTCCAATAACTTGCTCTTAACAGAACCTTCTGGCCATTTCTGAATGAATGTCATCTACAAGTGCAATAACAACTTATACTAAGAGCCTTTTTCCTAAACCTCGTCATCAGCTTCTGCCTTAAGAATTTCTTTTTCCCTAAGACAAGCTCCCAGGGCCTTGGCAACCTCTCCAGGTGTCTGATCCTGTTGTTGTTATTGTTTTGATACAGAGTCTCAGTTTGTCACCCTTGGGAGAGTGCCATGGCATCACAGCTCACAGCAACCTCAAACTCTTGGGCACAAGTGATTCTCTTGCCTCAGCCTCCCAAGTAGCTGGGACTACAGGCACCCGCTATTTTTCTAGAGACAGGGTCCCACTCTTGCTCAGGTTGGTCTCAAACTCCTGAGGTCAAGCAATCCACCCGCCTTGGCCTCCCAGAGTGCTAGGATTACAAGTGTGAGCCACTGTACGTGGCCTGGTTTCCGGGTGTTTACTTGAGCTTGTCCAGAAGCCCAAACATCTGTGGGAAATGCTCTCTGTCCAGGACGGGTCCCATAGTGCAGGGTGAAGTAGGTCTGCCTTCCACTGTACTGCTAGATATGTATGAACAACTCCTGAGGCTGATCCTTGGTTCTCTCAGGAGCATCACATCTGCCACAGGATAGTATGTGCTCTGCCACTAGCCCTGGACAGTGAGCCCCCAGAAGCATAGTGCCACACTCATTCGCAAACAAGATTCCATCCAGTCTCCAAAAGAAACAGCTCACCCAGCACAGCACCACCAGGGCAAAGCGGCTAATCCTGTTTACAAGGCACAGGGCATTGAGAGTCATGAGTCCCTGGGAGTAGTAGCAGAAACCCAGTGGCAAGGTCACCTCTGTCAGGGCAGTCTGTGCCACCTTTAAGCTATGTACCCAAAGGCTCTGATGGCATCAAACTGGTAGACTACCTGGAATTTCTCAGTCTCTGTGCCTGGTAGTTTCTGCTTAGAGGTGGTCAACATGTTCCCCACCCACCTCATGGGATTCTCTAGCCCACTATTGCACCACAGCCCACAGAGGCCTTCCCCATGCAGCTGGTCCCCACAACCTCAGCACAGCTCAGAGAAGAGCAGCCATGGCCCTGCTGCCTACTGCCAGAAGTCCTATTTGTGCCTTTTATATCTTATTTGAAATCATTCATAGTGCCAAGGACATAAAGTTTTACTTTTTAAATGTCAAATTTTAAGCCACCTGGAATTTATTTTTGTGTACGGTGTGTTTATTTGTGCTTTGGTTTTGCTGCATCTCTCTACAATGCAACTATATATCTGTACCAGGATATCTTGGTTCCACAATGTTAACTGCAGTGGATACTTCTTCATCTATGCCTTAAAAACAAACCAAAAACACTATTATTTTTCAGTTTTCCTAGTATATTTTCACTCTGTCTTGCTGGTGATTCCTTCACAGTCTTCTTTTGCTGATTCCTCCTTCTGAATCTGACCTTTAAATGTGAGCAATGTGACAGAGCTCAGCCCGGCCTTCTTCTCTTCTAGTATATACTAGATTATCACAAGAAATCCCTGACTTAAAAGCAATATATAACATGACAAGTCTTTTAGTTCCCATGAATTCATATTCATAGACCTTAGTATATGATGTCTCAGTGGGCATGCCCTATAGGCACCTCAAACTTAATAAGGCCCAAAGAGAAGGCTTACTTTTCCCAAATCTATCTTTTCTATATCATTCATTACAGTACCCTTTCACCTGGTAATTTACTCTAAAAACCCAGCAGTTATTCCTTAAACTGATTCCTCTTTTTTCCTGACCTTCGCAAGTAAAGTCAGATGCAGTTCAAAAGAAAATATACAAATGGCCAGTAGCACATGAAAAGTTATTTTCACTACTCATTAGAGAAACACAAGTCAAAACTACAATGAGACACCACTTCACACCTACTAGAATGGCTACAGTTTTTTTTAAATGGAAAATAACAAGTGTTAGTGAGGATGTGGAGAAATTAGAACCCTTGTATATTGTTGGTGGGAATGTAAAATGACCCAGTTGCTGTTGAAAACTAGTTGGAAGGTTCCTTAGAAAGTTAAACATAGAATTACCACCTGACCCAGCAATTCCACATCTATACATGCCCAAAAGAAATGAAAGCAGGGACTCAGATACTTGTACTTCTATTGCAGCATTACTCATTGTTCATTCCAGCAGCCAAAAGGTAGAAACAACCTAATGTCCAACAATATATGAATGCTTAAACAAAATGAGGTATATCCACACAGTGGAATACTACTCAGCTATAAAAAGGAATAAAATTCTGATCCATGTTACATCATGGGTTGAAAATACTATGCTAAATGAAATAAGCCAGACCTAAAAGGGAAAACCTTATATGATTCTATTTTTCTAAAGCATTTAGAGTAAGCAAATTCATAGAGACACTGAATAAATTAGAGATTCCAGGGTGCTGAGGGCAAGGGAGAATGGGGAATTATTACTTACAAGTTACAGAGTTTTTGTCTGGAGTGATGAAAATGTTTTGGAAATAGTGGTAATGGTTGTACAACATTGTGAATATAATTAACGCCAATGAATTGTACACTAATAATGGCTAAAATGGCAAATTTTATGTTTTTTTAATATATATATACACACATATACATTTTACCACAACTTAAAAGTTAAAAAATGGAATACATCAAAACACCATTAAATTTTATACATTAAATATGTGAATCACATGGTTTGTGAATTATAACTCAAAAAAACTGTTTTTCAAAAACTGTAAAAGTACTCACTGCTGACTAATCAACAAAGCAAATAAAATAAAAAACCTTTACTTTAGCAAAATTATTGTTTCTTCTAAAGTTCTAACAGTCACATGATTATGAAATGTATCCATATTCTCAAATTATTATAAATGTAAGAAACTATGTTTCATATTTACAGTACTAGCCAAAAGATATGAATCATGACAGAGATTAAGATAAAATGTCTTTATTACTAGACTTAAGCTGTCTTAATTAATATTTTTTTAAATATTGAAATGTTCTTCATACTAGGGCATTAGATAATGTAAGAATTCAAATGTGTAATTACCAATATACATTTCGTATATATGTAAACTGAAAAACAGCATTGATTAAAAACAAAAAACCTAGATACCTACTGCTGTCTTTGTAGACTAACAAAATGCAGGCCATTATCTTCAAAAGTTCAGCAACTACCACTGCTGTAGAAGACAGATAACGAGGTCCCTCCTCTTTTAACGTCCTAGAATAACGCATTGTTAGAACCAAACTGGTAGTCTGAAAGACCAAAATTCCCAAGGACAGGTATTTTAGGTTGGCAGACATTGTTTTATCTTCATTTGCCTGAAAAACAAAATAAACAGGGCAAACAAATAAAATTACAACATAAAGAAACTGAATATTAAAAAATACCAAACTTCCAGACAGATGGAATAAGCACATTCACTCAATTCTTCCTGCTTATCACAACCCAAAACCTTGGACCAAAGGCAAAGAGCATCTTCCAGAAGACTCTGAAATGTAAAGCAGATGAGGCAAACTGGCTTGAGACCTCAGGTGTTGAGGGATGACCAGGTAAGGAATTCTCTTAAGAGTTTTTGCCACCACGTATCCCACCATGGATGTTACAGGAACTCACAACCTGGAGTTGTCAAGAGACAATAGAACAACAACAAAAAGGCCCCAAGAAACATCTACTAGAAAATCAAAGGACTGAGAAGACAGCAGTCCTGCAGGAAGAAATCCTTTCAATTGAATACTGTGTGATCTGTACAAAGCTTTGCTGACCACCCCATCTTGTACCAGAATGAGAGTAGAGATGGTGATCCTCCTTCCCCCCACACTCCCACTGGGGTTACAGCCACAGCAACCACAGGGTGAAGCCTGTCAACCATTCCAGGCATTACCTTTCCTCCCTCCCCAGTGGCTATTAATGTAGACAATTTAGGAAGAAACTAAAGTCTTATGATAGAATACTCAAAATGTCCAAGATACAGTCCAAACTGAGTACACTCATCACACCCAACCAGGAGTTTGAGGTTGCTGTGAGCTAGGCTGATGCCATGACACTCTAGCTTGGGCAACAGTGAGATTCTATCTCAAAAAAAAAAAAAAAAAGAAAGAAAAGAAAGAAAGAAAAAAAATCACATAAAACAAATGATAACTAAAAAGAAAAACAGATAAATCTAGTCATAATTGGAGATTTTTAACCTACCCTTTTCGGTAATAACCTACATTTTTCAGGCAAAAAAATAAAGATAGAAAAAATCTGAACACTATCAACCACCATAATTGTAGTACCTATATTCACAGAGATGGTTTACACTATCTTCCTTCAAGGAAGGGCTTAATGTGGCCAGCTGGCTGCTTTCCCACATAAGATTACATCTTTTGTCTCAGATTTATCTGAACTGGGTTTCAATTCAAACCCAAGCAAAATCCTTGCAGGCTTTTTGGTAGAAACTGACAAGGTGATTTTAAAGTTCATATGGAAATACAAAGGTCCTAGACCACCAAAATCATTCTGAAAAAGAAAACGAAGTTGAAAGAGTTAAACTACTGAACTTCCAGACTCACTATAAAACTGTAGTAATCAAAACTGGTATTGACATTATGACAGAAGTGTAGGTCAATGGAACAGAATACAGTCCAGAATTAGGTCCATGTTTCAGCTTAAGCTGCTATAATGAAGTACCATAGACAAAATAAACAAAATG
The DNA here is from genome assembly GCA_963574655.1 of Perodicticus potto. NCBI lineage: Eukaryota > Metazoa > Chordata > Mammalia > Primates > Lorisidae > Perodicticus > Perodicticus potto. The sequence continues at coordinate 11,828 of CAUYRH010078637.1, forward strand.
AAGTACCACAGACCTATAAACAACCAAAATGTAATTCTTACAGTTCTAGAGACTGGAAGCCTAAGATAAGAGTGCCAGATATAAAGGTCTGAACACAGTAACTAAGAAAATGCCATGAATGCTATGTTAACCAGTTTGATGAAAATATTTCAGATTGTATATGAAACCAGCACAGTGTACCCCATGATTGCATTAATGTACACAGCTATGATTTAACAAAAAAAAAAAAGAGTGCCAGCATAGGGTTTTGGTGAGGCCCCTCTTCTCCATTTGCAGATGTCTGTCTTTTTATTATAGCTCACATAGAGAGTTCTCTGGCCCCCTCTTTTTTTATTAAATCATAGCTGTGTACATTAATGCAATCATGGAGTACAATGTGCTGGTTTTATATACAATTTGAAATATTTTCATCAAACAGGTTAACCTAGCCTTCATGGCATTTTCTTGGTTATTGTGTTAAGATATTCGTATTCGGCTCGGTGCCTGTGGCTCAACAGGCTAAGGCGCCAGCCACATACACCTGAGCTGGCTGGTTCGAATCCAGCCTGGGCCCACCAAACAACAATGATGGCTGCAACCAAAACATAGCCGGTCATTGTGGCGAGCGCCTGTAGTCCCAGCTACTTGGGAGGCAAAGGCAGGAGACTCGCTTGAGCCCAGGAATTGGAGGTTGCTATAAGCTGTAATGCCACAGCACTCTATCCAGGGTGACAGCTTGAGGCTCTGTCCCAAAAAAAATAAAAAAGATATTTGTATTCTACATTTAGTAAATTTTACAAGTACCCTTGTAAGAACCACAGGTGTAGTTCAACAAATCGCCCTCCCTCCCTCCAACTTCCCCCTGGGGTCCCTTTTTATAAAAGCACTAATCTCATTCATGAGGACTCTACTCTCATTCACAAAGGGGAGGGCTCCACTCTTAAGACCTAAATACCTCCCAAAAGCCCTACTTCCTAAGATCATCACACTGGGAGTTAGGATGTCAACATCTGAATTGGAAAGCGGGTAGGGCACAAATATTCACTATTACTCCATACATATTTCATCAAATGATTTTTTCTGAGACAAAATCTCTGTTGTCAAGCTTAGTGTGACATGACATCAGCCTAGCTCACAGTAACCTAAAACTCACGGGTTCAAGCAATCCTCCAGTCCCCCAAGAAGCTGGAACTACAGATGCCCACCACCATGCCTGGCTAATTTTTCAATTTTTAGTAGAGATGAGGCCTTACTTTTACTCAGAATGATCTCGAACTCCTGAGCTCAAGGGATCCTTTCTCTTTGGCCTCCCAGAGTCCTACGATTATAGATGTGAGCCAACAAACCCAGTCTTAGTCAAATAATCTTTGACAAAGGTTCCAAAGAGAAATGACAGTCATTTTGACATATAGTTGGGGAACAATGAGATATCTGCATTTTTTTTAAAATGAGCCTCTAACATTAACTACCTCACATCAACTATCAACTAGAAATGTATGACAGACCTATCACAATAGCTAAAACTATAAATATTCAATAAGAAGACCACAGGAGAAAATCATAACATGTAAAGATAGAAAAAGATTTCTTAATTAGGATACAAAAAACACAAACCACAGAAGGAAAAAAAAAACGTAAAAACTGGACATATTAAAATTTAAAACCGCTATTCCAAAGACTATAAAAATAATTTGAAAAGGTAAACCACATTACAGGGACAAATACTGTCAATATATATGTCTGACAATAGCCTTATGTCTATAATATAAACAGAACTCTGTCAGTAAAATACCAGCAACCCAAGTTTAAGACAGGCAAAAGATATTTCACCAGTAAAGATAAGTCAGGACACTTTTATGATAAAACCTCTCAACAAAGTAGGCATAACAGGAATATATCTCAAGATTATAAAAGCCATATATGACAAACCCACAACCCATATGATATGAATCGGGAAAAGTTGAAAGCATTCCCACTTAGAACACACAAGAGTGTCCAGTGTCACCACTTCTATTCAAAAAAGTGCTGGAAGTCTTAGCCACAGCAATCAGGCAAGAGCAATAAATAAAGGGTATCCAAATTGGGAATGAGGAGGTCAAACTATCATTTTTTGCTGATGATATTCTCTTATACCTAAAAAAAAACCCCACAGACTCCAGCAAGAGACTCCTGGAATTGATAAATAAGTTCAACAAAGTCTCAGGTTACGAAATCAATGTACACAAATCAAGCATTCTTATACACCAGTGATTTTTAAATAGTGTGCCACAGCACACTGGTGTGCCGTTAGAGTATCTTAGATGTGCCATGAAAAAGTTTAAAGATTAATTAAATTATTTTTGAAAGAAGTTCAAAGCACAGTAAGTGTATTTGTTTTTCAATACTTTTTTTTGGATCAACCTAATTTAAGTGTGCCGCAGAAGTTTAACTATAGGTTCAAATGTGCGTGAGATAACAAAGGTTGAAAAACACTGGTATACACCAATAAGAGTCAAGCTGAGTCAAATTAAAGACTCAACACCATTCACAGTAGCCACCAAGAAAATACCTAAGAATACACTTAAGCAAGGAGGTGAAAGGACTCTACAAAGAAACTATGAAACACTGAGCAGAGAAATCAAAGAGGACACAAACAAATGGAAAAACATAATCATGCTTATGGATCAGGAGAACCAACATTGTTAAAATGTCCATACTGCCCAAAGTGAGTTATAGATTGAATGCAATCCCCATCAAGATACCAACAGCATATTTCACAAATCTGGAAAAAGTAATTCTACACCTTGTTTGGAACCAGAAAAGAGTCTGACACCTGGTTAACTTTTCTATTTTTAGTGGAAATGGGGTCTTGCTCTTGCTCAGTTGTTCTTGAAATCCTGACCCCAAGGGATCCTCCTATCTCAGCCTCCCAGAACACAAGGATTATAGGCATGAGCCCCCATGCCCAGCCCCCACATACATAATTATTGAGGAAAATGACCATTTTATTTGAATTTCAGAGACAAAAACTGAGTAATGTATCTCTTTGTTACATATAAAGGATGAAGCTTAAAAAAAAGAATACATAGATCTCTTTACCAATCATCATTCTCATTTTTGTAATTAGGTAATAGCAAAAGAGTCCTTGTGTGAAATAAATCACAACATTTTAGAGGTAGAAGATTCTATAGAAATCATCTAATCTCTTCATTTTAAAAATGAAGAAAATAGACAAGTTAGATGACTTGTTCAAAGTCACACCAGCTTACATAGTTAAGTATCAGGCTCCCTGGCTCTTACTATATGCTACTATAAAATTCCAGGACATCCTGGAATTTTCTCTATATGGAAACAGAGTAAGTTGCCAGCATCGTATAATTGGCAGAGGTATCTAATTCTCCTGGAAAATGTCAAACAATAAATTTCAAATGTGTTCAAGAAAGTCCATTGTTTATTTGTATCAGATTACCCATAAAGAATTAAAATTTAATGGAGGAATAAACTCAAAATGAAAATAATAAAGATACTAATATTTCTAAAATTAAAAAATACATAATTTGGTGTTGGAACACAATATAGATAAACCTAAATTCTAAGTTTACTAACTTAATACACATAATAAATGCACGGCCAATCCAAAAACATAAAGTCAACCAAAACAACATTATCTTCCACTTTCAAAATTTATAAAAATCTTGTTTCTTCATTTAAAAGTCTATGATATGTTCCCATTATAACTAAAAACTAACTTGAAACAATTTCATGTTTAAGATTTAATTTCAGTCCTTGCTACATTTTTTTTCTCTTACTACTTAATTTTCTTTTCTCCTTTGAGGTATTTCCAATCCTCATTTCCAGATTATTCTTTATTTCATAAAAATTTCCTATAATAAATTTATATATGAATAATCAAGAAGAAGCTGTGCTTGGTTCTTCCACATATGTAACCTCATCCAATTTACTGTCAAAAACATCATGTTTTTATGATTTATTGTCAAAAAACAGTCAACAAATTACTGTCCACATTTCTTTAAGAGGCCTGGTTATTAAGTTCCCTGACCCCATTTAGGGTGATTTTTAGATTTATAACAAGATCAAAAGAAATCAGGATGATTAGATGTCCCCACTTTCACATTTAGCAGCTAAGACCTGAAAAATGCATTTTTCTTGATTACTAGGTAAAAGCATTACTTCATTCTGACGGCTTTTGTTTGTTCTTTTTTTAAAAATAACATTTTATACTTTATTTACTTTTAAAAGTAATGTATTCTTGGCTGGGCACAGTGGCCATGTCTGTAATCCTAGCACTCTGGGAGGCTGAGACAGGTGAATTGCCGGAGCTCACAGGTTCAAGACCAGCCTGAGCCAGAGAGAGACCCCCATCTCTAAAAATAGACAGGTGGTGTGGCAGGTGCCAGTTGTCCCAGCAACTCAGCCTTGGGAAGTTGAGGCAAGAGAATCTCTTGAGCCCCAGAGTTTGAGGTTGCTGTGAGTTATGATGCCACAGCACTCTACTAAGGGCGAGAAAGTGAGACTCTGTCTCAAAAAAAAAAAAAAAAAAAAAAAAAGCAGTGCATTCTCTCAACATGAAAATGCACAAAACTTAAAATATTAATAAGATTTGTGAAAGTAAAAGGATAGTCTGTCTACTTGGGGCCCTCTAGAAGTTATTAGCCCCTGAGAAGAGTAACTTTAGAGACCAAGTTAGGGAGTTGGACCTATTAAATAATGACCTTTCGTTATAGATTAACTTCCTTCCTTATTTCCTTGTTCCTAGTTCAGATCAGATGGCCCTGAGGTAGAAGGCCCCTACACTCAGATAAAAAAAAATTCTCAACTATTACATCCTTATTGGTGAATGTTAAATATACCTTTCTCAAAAAAGGAAACAATGCTTATAACCAACCAAATCGCTGTAACTATGTACTAACTATGTATGGAAAATGACGTAATTTTGATAACTTTCCTCGGACCTTGCCTGTATAGACCACCCTCAAACCTCTCTGTTTCAGAGAACTGATCCCATCTTTTTGAAGTCTGTGCCCTCCTGGGTGGTAATCCTCAAACTTTGTGCTCAAACATAAACTCAATATTTAATCATATTGCCTGAATCTCATCATTAAGGTTGACAGTATAAAATTACAACTAAAGCCAAAGTCCTCTTTAATCCCCAACTCCAAGTCCTATTCTTTTCCTCTTACCCCAGAGAAATCAATTAGCATGAATTTAAAGATTATATTTCCAGTATCCTTTTTAAATTTTTATGTATGTATCTAGATTTACCTATAAGCTCTAAATATTTGAATAAACATACAAAGCATCAAATTGTAAAGATTATTTGGCCTCTATCTTATTGTAGTCAGCATTGCTTTGACATCTATGTTGACATATAGACCTAGTTCACAGTTAACAACCCCATAATGTTCCATCACATGGGTGGACCTTTTATTTGCCTTTCTCCCACTGATGAATATATAAGTATCCTTTGCCCCCAGTGACTTTTTTCTTTACCTGAAGATAAAGGAAAGATTGGAAGGAGTACCTCACACTTTGTGGGACAAGGATACACCCATAATTCTGACTTCAGCCTTACAAAAGCAAACTGTGTAACAAAATCATATGAACATTTTGTTCATAACAATCTAAAAAAAAAAAAAACCAAAAAAAGCCCCAAAACACTAACATCACTAACATTCACTGAAAAAAAAAAAACAGGCGAGTGTGGTGACCCACACCTGTCATCTTAGCACTCTGGGAGGCTGGAGAGGGAGGATCCCTTGAGCTGAGGAGTTCAAAACCAGCCTGAGCAAAAGTGAGACCCCATCAACACTAAAAACAGAAAAATTAGCCAGATGTGGTGATGGGCAGCTGTAGTCTAAGCTGCAGGGGAGGCTGAGGCAGGAGGATCTCTTCAGGCCTGGAGTTTGAGGTTCCCGTGGGCTAAGCTGACACTCTAGCCTTGGCAACAATGTGAGACTCTGTCCAAAAAAAAAAAAAAAAATAGTCTTGAGAAAAAATGGTTTTCAAACACATTAGAAATGATAATTTAATACATTTTATATGCTAATTACCCTCATTTTTATTAAAGTAGCTCCTAAAAATCCTTACTTTACAAGGCTTTGTCAGCCAATTCTGAGTTACAAGTTCAAATGTTTTTTTAAAAATATACATTACATAATGTATATGTATCATTAATTCACACTACTACCACCACCCTTATCCCCAAATTAATCAAGATAACTGAGAAAATAGTCATTTAAGCCATCATTAATTACATCATAGATATATACTAAGTTCTGAAATATTCAAAACACCATATGCTAATAATTAATATTCATTTTTCAAAGACAGAATAGGTCCTTGTAGGAAAGTCTGAAAATCAGTATTGCTACCCTTATTCACAGTGATTTACCAATGTACAGTATATACACATCATCTTTGGGTCTGCATATAAAGGCTATCATTCTGAGACAATATCTGTATTTTGCTGATATGTCTCCAGACACTAAAAGTACTAAAAAACAAAATGCTTACTCAATGTTTTAAAACTGTAATAAAATGCATATTTCAAAAGACTTTTTAAAAGACTACCTAGTATCTAAGATCTTCTGTAAATCATTTTTCCTTCTATTGTAAAAACAAAGTTCAAGTTTTAATTTTTAGAGTGAGCTATATTTACAGTTTCTACACATTAGTTTTAAAATACACTTTCTTAGTATAATAATTTACTAGAGGTTAATGACAGAATATGTATGAAAACACACAAGCTATAAAGTTCTATGCAAATATACATTATATACTAGTCAGATATAACTCTTGCTGTAAAAAAAAAAACAAACCAAAATACATCCAGAAATGGTGAGCTCAGTTGCAATTTTTTGCCCATTATCTTACACGAAATCAAAATTTTAAAAGTATAACCTGTAACTATACACTAAATAATGACAAATTATATTTATCACAACTGACTTTACTCTTGACACTGGTATTTATATGTGTATATCTTCTTTTCTAACTACCTCAGAAGTAGATAAGAGTACTCAAGAAAACGAATATGCTGTACTCGAAATCCACAATAATCATATAGAAAATACACCAATCTTATTTTTCACAAAAGAAAAAAATGACTAGAAAGTAATTTATACAGTAATTCTGTTTCTATGATACAACAATAACTTTTACTAAATTAGTTCCTAAGTACTTAAGAAAAGCAAAATCTTGCTCAATAACACTTAACAACTAATACTTTACCACCTACATGTTCCTGTTACATTCATGTTAAACAACTTTTCATTGTTTCGCCTTTCCAATCTTCCTCAAAGTGTCAGGTGTCTGTTTACATAAGACAATGTCACCTGTATATAAGTTACAGTACTGTCAATTTTTAACTTGTTCTTTCAGATTACTGAATTTCCACTCCTACTCCAAGTAAAACAAATAGTATTCAAATATTCCTTCAACTATACAAATATAAGACCTATTTGCTTTCTAATTTTTAGATAAAAATTGTTCAGTATTATGGTACTCTTTACAGAGAGTGAGTGATTTGGAATGCCCTAGTAGGGATATCTCTAAGATCCCCTTTCAATGTGTTGTGCCATATAAAAATGAATTCCTTCCCTTTCTCCTATGTCCCCAGCCCCACCCTATTCTGCCATGGTCATTTCCTACCACTTACAGCTAAAGGCAGGACTAAAATGTATTCTGCAAAGAATGGAGACTAGGGTAAAAGCCGGGTAGTGATCACAGGCACTAACCATTAGTAAAGGTTCAAAACTAAGATGATTGGGAACAGAAGTAAAAAATACAAGTATCGCACAACTCTACAGGTGGCAATCAGCCATCAAATTTTTAAGACACACTCAGGTCAGGCACAGTGGTGTGGAATGGGTACATAATGATGAATAAGACAATTTGTTTTCTCATAGAGGTTATAATCTACCACAGAAGACACTCAAATAATTCAAGAAATAGTAATAAGCATGTCAACTATTATAAAAGGAAAACAGGATGCAATAAGAAAATATTAAAGGGAAATTATGGTACCTTGTATTATACTCAGTCAACTTGGCTAAGCACAAACAATATTTCCCAGAAACCTTTCTCTGCATGGTGCTGGGTTAGAATTGACTAAACAAAATCTGCACAAGATTTAGAAGGCAGAAGTGAAGCAAGAGCCATTACTCTCTAAAGACTGTCAGGGTTAAATGTGATGAGACAGAAATAAAAGTGCTGGCAGGTTCCAGTTTATTCTCTTTTCCCTGCTCCTCTTCCCAACTGCTGACTCTACTGAGCAACAGTGGGCTAGACTCTCCACCAGACTCTTGACCAGGGGTCCTCAAACTTTTTAAACAGGGGGCCAGTTCACTGTCCCTCACACCGTTGGAGGGCAGGACTATAGTTTAAAAAAAAAAAACTATGAACAAATTCCTACGCACACTGCACAAAGACCTCCTAACTTCAGAAAAAAAGGCCCCCCTTAACTGCAAAAAAAAATGCCCTACTAACTGCAAAATAAAAAAAAAAAAAATAGACCTCCTAACTTGTTCTTACCTCAGTCCTCAGGCAAGCACCAGAGACTGAGAGGAGGAGTCAAGAAACAGAGAGAAAGAGGGGAGTTGGAGAGTGCAGCACACATTCCACACATGTGCACTGCGGCCCTGGACGAAGTCAGCTGCTAAGCAGGACAGGCAGCTGCGGCAAAAACACCCAGTGGGCCAGATAAATGTCTTCAGTGGGCCAAATGTGGCCCACAGCCCATAGTTTGATGACCCCTGCTTTTGACCGTGAACACAGAAGCTATGCAGGGGTGACAGCTTTTCACGTACTTTCCCATCAGCTTGGTTACATGGTCCTTTTCCAGCAGCAGCAGGACAAGGCTGCCTTTCTAGATTCTCTTTTGAAAGCTCGGACTTTACATATAGCAGTGTTTTAGGAAGGCTGGTTAGTGACTTTTTAGTAATCTTCCAATACTTTCCTCTTTGACCTTTACTTCCCCCACTTCTCCCACAATTGTAAAAGGTCTTATTCCTATTTTAAATCTCTTATTCCATAACAATGATGAATTCTTATTCATCATCACTGAATAAGAACTGAACCCTGGGACTGCACCTGTGGCTCAAAGGAGTAGGGCACCGGCCCCATATGCCAGAGGTGGCAGGTTCAAACCCTGCCCTGGCCAAAAACTGCAAAAAAAAAAAAAAGAATTGAACCCTGACATATTTGGTTCTGGGTACCAAATGTGGTTCCAGGGTAACTAGAATCATAATGACAGGAATCTGTAATCAGTTTTCTAATCTGACTAGATTTAAAACCATTAACGGCTCTATTATCAGTGGCAAAGGAAACCCTAGTAGTTCATCATGCAGTGGTAAACATTAATTAAATTCTCAACTGTAGATATCTACAATTGAGATAAGGATTTGTAGACATCTACCATAGAGATACGGATTTGGGCAACTGAATAGTTGTTGACACAGACATTTTATCGGAAATAGATATAACAGTGTTCGAGGATGACTTTTAAGTCAGCTAGAAAACCTGGTAAAGAAAATAATGAAACTGAGACCCAAAATTCACAGCCCAAGGTCCAGGCAAGGCACCAGAAAGCTTCTACGACAGCCCTAAAACAAAACCACTTCTCATTTAGCAGCAGAGTCAACATTTCTGAAAACCAAATCTATAGTCTGAATCCAGGCCAGGCATGGTGGCTCACACTTGTAATCCTATCACTCTGGGAGGCTGAGACAGGTGGATTGCTTGACCTCAGGAGTTCAAGACCAGCATGAGCAAGAGCCAGACCCCATCTCTACTAAAAATAGAGAAACTAACCGGGTGTTGTGGCAGGCACCTGTAGTTCCAGCTACTCCAGAGGCTGAGGCAAGAAGGTCACTTAAGCCCAAGAGTTTAAAGTTGCCGTGAGCTATGATGATGTCCAAGCACTCAATTCAGGGTGACAGAGTGAGACTCTGCCTCAAAAAAAAAAAAAAAAAAGGGACTTTACCTAACAAATGCAAGTAGTGTAACCTTGTTCTTTGTACCCTCAATGAATTCCCAACAATAAAAAAAAAAGTCTGATTCCATGGTAGGCTGAAGTAAAAAGCAAACTGAGTTTATATTAAGTAATTTTATAGGCCAGGCGTGGTGACTCACGCCCATAATCCTAGCACTCTGGGAGGCTCACAAGTTCAAGAACAGCCTGAGTAAGAGCAAGACCCCGTCTCTAAAAATAGCCAGGCATGTGGCAGGCACCTGTAGTCCCAGCTACTTGGGAGGCTGAGGCAAGAGTGTCACTTGTGCCCAAGAGTTTGAGGTTGCTGTGAGCTATGATGCCATAGCACTCTACCGAAGGTGACCAAGTGAGACTCTGTCTCAATAAAATAATAATAATAATAATAATGGTAATAATAATTTTATAGGATCCCAGGATCCTGTATTCTATATATTTTTACAATCTCTGTATCCTAGTACAACAAAATATACTTGAGAATTGAACTATGCTGAAGAATAATAGCATAGATGTAAACATTACCTTATTAAAAAGGGGGATTTGCAGATAAAATTAAGGATCTTGATATGAGAAGATTACCTTAGCTAATCTGGGTGGACTCTAAGTGCCATCCAGACAACATGGAAATCTAGCATAACATGGTAACTGCTATGGTTTGGAAAACTTATCTCTCCAAATCTCATCTTAAAATCTGATCCCCAATGTTGAAGATGAAGCCAAATGGGAGGTGTTTGGGTCATGGGGGCAGATCACTCATGAATGACTTGGTGCTGTCCATACAGTAATGAATGAGTTTTAGCTCTATCAGTTTCCACAAGAGCTGGTTGTTAAAAAGAGTCTGGCACCTCTCCCTTCTCTTAACATGTGATCTCTGTACATAAAAGCTCCCCTCCACATTCTGCCATGAGTGGATGCAGCCTGAAGCCTTCACCAGAAGCTGATGTTGATGCTTGTACAACTCCTTTTCTTTATAAATTACCCAGAGCCTTGGATAGCAATAAAAATCAAACTAAGACAGTAACTACAGTTAATACTACCGCATTGTTTACTTGAAATTTGCTAAACATCCTCATGCCTCTAGAAACACATACAAAATGGTAATTATTTGTGGTGATGGATTTGTTAATTAATTTGATTGAGGTAATCATTTGACAATGTATATGTAGCTCAAATTATCACATTGTACATACATACAATTTTTTTTTTTTTTTGCGCAGTTTTTGGCCGGGGCTGGGTTTGCACACACCACCTCCGGCATATGGGGCCAGCGCCCTACTCCTTTGAGCCACAGGCACTGCCCCATACATACAATTTTTATTTATCAATCATATGTCAATAAAGCTGGAAAAAAAGATTTTTAAGAAGAAAATACAGATACACAAGAAAAAAAGGCAATATGAATATGGAGCATAGATTTGAAGATGCTGGCCTTGAAGATTAGAGTGACGTAGGCATCAGTAGCTTGAAGAAAGGAATGGACACTCTTCTTGAGCCATCAGAGGGAGTGAGGCCCTGCTGGTAATTAGGTTTCAGCCCAGTGATACTGATTTTGGATTTCTAGCCTCCAGAACCATGAAAGAATAAACTGGTGTTATTTTAAGCCACTGAATTTGTGGTAATTTGTTACAGAAGCCAAAGGTAACTCATATAAACTTTTACTTTAAAAAATTTAATTGTTCCCTATGTCTATTTGAGCAGAAAGCATTAAATATGTTTCAGAGAAAGACTGGTTAAAATTGTATTTCCATACTTAAAAAAAATCAATTAGGAAAATTGGGTTATCCTGAAGAGTGCCTAGAACAATCATTGCTCATTGTATGCACTCAAAATATTTCCTAGGTAAATGCCTAACTCAGTAACAAAAGAAAGATACCAAATAAGTGAGAAATTACTCTAGTAATCCTCTCTAATGTTAAAGCTAAAGCCCCTCTACTTTGTTCACAAAGCTAAATGTTTAATAATATTTCCATAAGGAAGGTAAGGACTTGACCAATGTCACAAAGTAATACTTCTACTAGTTACTTTAGAAAGCTTAAATTTCTTTGCTATTAAAAAAGCCAAAAAGGTAAAAGAGGCCAGCACAGTGGCTCATACCTGTAATCCTACCACTTAGGAAGGCTGAGGCAAGAGGATCATTTGAGGCCAGGAGTTTGAGACCAGCCTGAGTAAGAGCAAGTCCTCATCGCTACAAAAAATAAAAAAATTAGCTAGGCATGGTGGCACTTCCTTGAAGTCCTAGCTACTCAGGAGGCCAATGCAAGAGGATCACTTGAACCAGGAGTTTAAGAATGCAGTGAGCTATAATCATGCCTAGGTAACAGTGAGACCTTGTCTCAAAAAAGAAAAAAAGGCAAAACAATGTACAGATTGTCACTATTTTCACAATCTGTTTTTATAACTTCAAATAGTCATAACATATAAACAGATATAAAGCTTATAAACTAGAAAAAAATTCCCAAGTTTTTTGTCCATACTAGACTATTCAAATTGACTCCTTTATTATTGCCCAGTCTCAGATATATTGCACGTGTCAAAACATGAGATCTGAAATCTATTTATATGTAGAAATTCAAACATAACATAATCATTCTATAAGACAGAGTTGCTTTCCAATCATGAACATTAATAACTAGGTTCCAGCATTTCCCACCAATTTTTCAAATGTTTACGTATTAAAGCATACAAGGTTAATCAAGAATAACATTTAGCTATTTAATTCAGCCTGAGCATAAACCTAATAGGTGAAGGCCATAAAATGTTTTATGGTAGCATTCATAAATGATAAAAATTTTAGGAAAATGTGAAAATAATTTAATAGAAACAATAAAACATACCGAATGAGGTTTTTATAGGTTTATGATCTGACAAACTGTCGAGGATTTAAAATTTTTTTAATGCCTGCAGTTGATTGTACTTAGATAATTAATGGAAGATTACCCTCCCCTAAGAACAAGAGTCCAATATTAGAATTCAAATGCTACATAGTTTTATTTTTTTAACCACCGTACTATCTAAACATGAATTTGCAACCACTCCTAGGTAAACCTGTTACTAGAAAGTGATATATACTATAAGCTTAAACTATATACATGGTAGAATATGAATATACATGAATTATGCTTATTCAGTGTTTATCATTCAAGTCTTATGCACTCTGCCTCCTGATGGGGACAGGCTTCAGACTCTCTCAACTCTAAGCTATACACCATACAATAGATATCTTAATAAAATATAGATCTAATCATGTGTCTGCCGTTTGTAAAGTTAACTGACTCCTTACCAAATAGAGGATAGAGTCCAAACTCCTTCACACAGAACAGCCTTCATAATCTGGTCCTAAACTAAACTTCCTGCCATAAACTACTACCTGTCTCAAACATATTCCTTGCTGCATTCTCTGAGCAAATATTTCTTTAAAAAACACACACACAAATAACTGTTCTCCCTTCTCTACCTAAGGCCTGGGGGCCACATGCTGATTTTTTGAGGAATTTTTTTGCTTATCTTTAGTGTTGGATATCATGAAAAGTATACATAGACCTTTTTTTTTTTTTTTTTTTTGGCTAATCAGCTTTCATTAGTGTTTGTGTAGTTAATGTGTGGCCCAAGACAATTCTTATTCTTCCAATGTATAGAAGAGGAAAATAAAAGTTTGCCTCAGACTTTTACATATCTTACAGGACTTAAAACACAAGTATTCTCTTTTTTTTCTTTTTTTGCAGTTTTTGGTCGGGGCTGGGTTTGAACCCGCCATCTCCAGTATATGGGGCCAGCACTCTACTCCTTTGAGCAACAGGCGCCACTCAACACAAGTATTCTCTTAGTGAAGTCTCCTAAGGCTTCCAAGTGGACTGAATTCTTCCCTCTACTAAACTCCCATGCATTCTTGCAAATATCCTTTATACCAGCACTCATAAGTTTATCACACTAATTTGTTGACATACCTACATTTCCTTCTTTTCCTGTACCTCCTTACCAGCACCTGTCATACAGTAGGCATTTACTCTAAGTTGGATTTCTAAATGGATAAACTCCACAATATGTAAATCCTCAGAAGGGGTGAATGATCTCTCTATAAATCTCTGTAACTATACAAAAGAAATAAAAGAAAATTTAACACTACAAGTTTAATAAACTTGGACACTATGCTAGCTGAATTATAAGCATTATCTTCTTTAAATTTCATTTTATACGTAAAAGGAAATACGTGCTTCATTTGTTTCATAGATTAAGATACTAAGGTTCTGAGATATTAAGTACATAAGTTATCTTACATAACAGAGCAGAGCTCAGATATGAACTAAGACTTCTCTCAGTCAGAATCCATAGTTATTGCAGTAAAGCCTGGGTTTAAGCATGCCTGAGTATTAGAGGGTCTGTCACCACAGTATATAAGAGTATGACTCTGGTCTCAGACTGAGTTCATATTCTGTCTCTACCACTTAATAACTGTAGCAAATTACTTAACCTGTGTCTCTTTTCCTCATCTATAACATGGGGATAAATAATAGTATGTATCTTATAGGATAGTTATGAGGATGGTTATGTACCTCACAGGATGGCTATGAAGTATATAAATCAGATTAAGTGGGTTTTTTTGTTTGTTTTGTTTTCTGCAGTTTTTGGCCAGGGCTGTGTTTGAACCCACCACCTTTGGTATATGGGGCTGGTACCCTACTCCTTTGAGCCACAGGCGCCGCCCCAGATAAAGTGGTTTTTATACTATAATGCCTTATTCATCAAATACCTTTATAAGACCTACTTGTGAAAGAAAAAGCTACCAGACGGGCTGTTTTAAATTAATTTCATAGCACATATAAATTAAGAACTTCTTATCCAACTTTCCCAGAAAAAAAACTAGGCAGAGTAGATATAAGTTCTAGAGTCCTATGTAGACACTTTCTTTATGGAATGAACTTGTTTCCTAGCATTTTATCTGATGTGACCTAAAAGTTTCAGCTGAATCTTAACTCTTAATTTCTACTATGAGACCTGACCTAGCATACCTTTTCAATAAAAATTCTTATCTCTAAACACACAGCAACTTATCTTAAAACTGGTTCTTTGGTTTCATTTGGGATGGTATTTCTAATATACATTATAAACTAGTAAGAGTTCTGGGTAGACAGTCTAGGTAGAAAGGCTAAGTAACATTCTAGTTTCTAAAGTCATTTTCAAATTTATATACCAAACACTCTCATATTTACATAAAAAAACACCTTAAAATGATTAAAAATATATAACCATTATCTCCTTTACTAATGGACAATTAAGTTGAATATAATTAGCATACACTTGTTTTTGAGAGGATTAAAATCTAATGTTAGGCTATCAATTCATATTGATCCAAACTTTAATAATAAATTCTTACCCATGAATGACATACTAACTGCTAGTTTGATGATATTCACCCTATTTCAGTTACCCAGACAGCTGTAGAATTTACCCTAAATCTCTGGCAATTTCACAAAAAAAAAAAAAAAAAAATTACACAGTTGATAAACATAAATAGAAACTTCACTCTTTAAAATTTTTAGGAAAGGGAAAAAAGTACAAAAGATACACTTCATAGCTACTAAATTATAAGATTAGGTTTATAATGGAGATTATTTCCCTTGATTGTATTATTTATCTAGTCATTCATTCAACATATTGAGTTCCCACTAAGTAAAAGACATGTTTGAGGATACAAACTGAGGCAAATTGGGTGCACTAGTGGGCATCCATAATTTCTGTTACTGAGGAAGCTGTGGTGGAAGGATAGTTTGAGCCCAGGAATCTAAGATCAGCATGGGTGATGTGTGTATAGTAAGACCTCATCTCAAAAAAAAAAAGAATATATATACACACAGAGAGAGACAGTATATAGACACACTGTGTGCATATACATAAATAACCTTAGCAGCCTAAGGAGTGTATGTAGGACTGAGGACAAATTATTTGACTTGTTTGCTCTTCAATAGAATGTATAAAATGGAGATGATAATAACTGTCCTACCTCAAAGATTCAATACATAAGATCGAATGAGGTACTAACAGAAAAGCACTTTGAAATATAAGATTATTAATAAAATCTATAGTAAAGTTATACTGTAACTCAATAGTTAATTAAGAGTTAAGTGAGACTCTGTCTAAAAAAAAAAAAGAGACTTTCCCTAACAAATGCAAGTAGTGTAACCTTGTTCTTTGTACCCTCAATGAATTCCCAACAATAAAAAAAAAAGGTCTGATTCCATGGTAGGCTGAAGTAAAAAGCAAACTGAGTTTATATTAAGTAATTTTATAGGCCAGGTGTTGTGACTCACGCCTGTAATCGTAGCACTCTGGGAGGCTCACAAGTTCGAGAACAGCCTGAGTAAGAGCAAGACCCTGTCTCTAAAAATAGCCAGGCATGTGGCAGGCACCTGTAGTCCCAGTTACTTGGGCGGCTGAGGCAGGAGAATCACTTGAGCCCAAGAGTTTGAGGTTGCTGTGAGCTCTGATGCCATGGCATTCTACCAAGGGCAACAAAGTAAGACTCTGTCTCAATAAAATAATAATAATTTTATAGGATCCCAGGATCCTATATTCTACATATTTGTACAATCTCTGCATCCTAGTACAACAAAATATATTTGAGAACTGAACTATGCTGAACAATAATAGCATAGATGTAAACATTACCTTAATTTTGTATCCAGGAGCACTATAAGAGATTTTGATTGTTTCATTGTATGATTTAATGTAACAAATGTTTTTTAAGATTCTAGTAAATCGGGGGTGGTGCCGGTGGCTCAGTGAGTAGGGTGCGGGCCCCATATACTGAGGGTGGCGAGTTTGAACCCGGCCCCAGCCAAACTGCAACAATAACAACAAAATATAGCTGGGCGTTGTGGTGGGCACCTGTAGTCCCAGCTACTCAGGAGGCTGAGGCAAGAGAATCACCAAAACCCAAGAGCTGGAGGTTGCTGTGAGCTGTTACGCCACTCTACTGAGGGCAAAAAAGTGAGACTCTGTCTCTAAAAGACAAAAAAAAAAGAGTCTAATAAATCATGATGTGCTAAAGACTTGAAAAGGCACAATTACTTTCCTTAGAAAGCTTATATTCTAATAAGGATAATAAAACTCCCAAATAACCATGGTAGGATGCCAATTTAACAAATATTGTAAGATTTATAAAGCCCAGAACACAACAGAAAAAGATCATGGTAGATTTCAGAAAGCTTCCAAAGAAAGAGGTAGTATTTAAGGCATGAAAGGGTAAATACAATTTCTACAAACACAGTAAGGAACACCTTTCTTATAAGAAGAAAGGATGTAAGTAAAGACCAAGGCAAATGGGTATATTGCATGTTCAGAAATTAAGAGTTCAGACTAATGACTCCAATTTGACTAAAAAACAGGATATGTGGAATAAAGTAATAATAATAACTTATTATTATTATTATTGGCCAAGCGTGGTGGCTCACGCCTGTAATCCTAACACACTGGGGGGGCCCAAAGCAGGTAGATTGCTTGAGCTCAGGAGTTCAAGACTCTGTTTCTAAAAATAGCTGGGTGTTGTGGCTGGTGCCTTTAGTCCCAGCTACTTGGGAGGCTGAGGCAAAAAGATCACTTTCCAAGAGTTTGAAGTTGCTGTGAGCTATAATGCCATAGTACTCTACCAAGGATAATAAAGCGAGACTCTGTCTCAAAACAACAATACTATTATTATTTTTTTATTTTTGAAGACTGAATTATGTTCTGTCACACCGGCTACAGTGTATTTTCCTTATAATAGCTCATTGCAACCTCAAATTCCTGGGCTCACGCAATCCTCTTGTGCCCAGCGAATGGATAAAATAATAATTTCTAAAAAGAAAGGATCATATTGATTTTATTGGAGTCATGGACAGACTCTGAAGAGCTTTGAATGCTAAATAAATTAAAATTTATTCTGAAGCCAATAGAGAGTCACTGAGTATTTGGTAGAAAAATGACCAAAGAATGGCATAAGACCTTTGGCTTTACAAAGCAGTATTAAGAAGAGAGACTGGAAGGTGGCCAGTCTGAGGGGGAGCAAGTCCAGTTGGGAAGTTATGGCTTCCACGTACAATGAGGAAAGAAGTGCCTATTTAGCACAGAGGTAGTGGGAATGAAAAAAGGAAGAACTAAATCTGAAATGCTGAAGGAGTAGAATCAACACATAGGAGGAAAATTAGGATCAGAAATGTAAATTCAGAAGTCATCCCATTAAAGGAAACAAACTTAATTTACCAGTGAAAGCGAGTAAAAGCTAAGAAACTACCAAATTTCATCTTTACCAAAGTCAAGTGTTGATTTTAAAAATAAAAAGATTTACTTTTCAAATACTGCAACTAAGAGAACATAAAAAGAGACTCAGTCTTCTACTACAAAGCAATGAAATGCTAAGTGGTTTACTAAAGCAAGGCCCATTACTACCTTTAATATTCTTCTTTAATTGGAACTAGGCTTCCTGAACTAGACGTGTTTTAGTTGGTTTAGATAAATATGTTAATTAAAATCTGTCTTTTCCTCAACACTTGAAACCTTCCCCCCAAAACACACACACACGCACCTGTTCTGATGGGAATCTCAGCCCACCGCAGACCGCCCCTCTTTCTAGCCTTACCGAGGGCAGCCTTTCCATTTCGCCAAGTCCCCGCGCCTTCTGGAGCGCAAGGTCCAGGTCTGGTGGGTCCGTGCCCACCGCAGGACTGCACGCCGAGCCTGAGGCATGCCCGACCGCCAGCCTGCCCACTGTCATTTCGCTCTGCCCGCCCCAGAGCGAGGCACACACTGCCGTTTTCACTCCCTTGACACACCCCTCTGCGCAGGCCCTTTTCCTCCTCCACCCAGCACATTCCGCGCGCCGTCCGTCGGAGTTACAACGTGTCACTCCATCTGCTCCCCCTCCAATTTAGCCAGTACGATGCTCCAGGTCTCCGACGCCGTTTCCTTCACCCACCGCAGCCCCCATGCACGCCTCCTCCTCAGGGAGCTGCCCCGACCGACCCGCCGCCGCTGGCCTCCGGGCGCCGCCCTCCCCGGGAGCGCCCCGGTCTCACCTTCCGCGCAGCTGCTCCGGCTGCGCGCACCGCGGGCGGCGACTCAGCTCCGCCGGGTGCCCCAGGCTGCCGAGCGCGCCGGCTCCGCCGCGACCGCTGACCCGCAGCGCCACCCGGTCCCGCCGCCGTCGCTGCCAACAGCTCGGTGCAGCCCAGGCGTTTCCGGGTTCCCGCGGTCCCGTCCCCCAAATGCTCCGGCTTCCGCCTCGGCTCGGGCAAACGCCGTTCCCGGCTCTGCTCCGGCTGCCCCAGGTTGGCACTCGCCAGCTTCGTCTCTAAGGGGACGTCCCTGGGCTGCTCAGCTGGCAGCCCCCGGTGTCCGCTTCCCCTGTGGGTGACCGCCTGGGGCACTGCCTCCTAGGCACTTGGGGTGACTCCTGCCGCGGGACTCTGCGGGGCCGTCCGTTTGCAAAGAGTGCCACGGTGTCCGGCTGCAAAAGGAAGGGCAAAGTCCTTTGGGGCAGAGGACCCAGAGAAGAGCTGGGAGGAGGATCTTGAAAGGAAAGGAACCCGCTCATAAACATGACACCTACCTGAAAACAAACCAGATTAGCTCCGATAAGGGCGGCCAACCAGTAGTCTGCAAGACCTTTCACTTCTCCCACCCTGACTGAGACCTTGAGACTGACGGGAACCCGAAGTGGTGCCAGACATGGGCCTAGTGCCTTAACCAGGAGGTGGAGGGAAAAAAGAAAGCTGGAGCCTGCGTCCACCCCTTCCTGGTTTCACGGATCCCGTACACATCACCTTTTCAAGGCCTTCCAATATCCTTTGTTGGAAACCCTTCAACCTCTATAACCCATTCTGATGATGGACAAGCTGAGATTAGTATTCTAGGTTCAGTAGGATCATCAAATAATAGAGCAGGATTCTCTCTTTCCTATTAACACAGTGCTGCTATAAAGTATGTTTCTACACTGCAGTAGCTAAAACCATGTCTAAGAGAAACATATTTAGGAAAAAGAGAAAGCTGAAAAATGAAATCAAATAACTGAGTTTATTTTAAATTTTGTAATTAAATTTTAATTTTAACTTAAACGTTTTATTTTAATATGATCTCGAGAAAATTTCCGGATGGTGAAATATATATTAGATCTTAACATATATCCAATTTTTTGAAATCAGATGTGCCTGAGACATGATGATAACAGGTAGGCACCATTCTAAGATCCATTTGTATACAGACACATCTCTTTTCTTGTGTGCTTCGTTTTATTGTGCTTGACTTTATTGTGCCCCACAAATGCTGCGTTTTTTACAAATTGAAAATTTGTGGCAACCTTGGTGCCATATTTCAAACAGTATGTGCTCACTTTCTGTCTTTGTCACACAATATTCGATAATTCTTGCAATATTCAAACTTTTTCATTATTTTTTTTTTTTTTTTTGAGACAGAGCCTCAAGCTGTCACCCTGGATGGTGTGTCGTGGCATCACAGCTCACAGCAACCTCCAATTCCTGGGCTCAAGCGAGTCTCCTGCCTCCGCCTCCCAAGTAGCTGGGACTATAGCCGCCCGCCACAACGCCCGGCCATTTTTTGGTTGCAGCCATCATTATTGTTTGGCGGTCCGGGCTGGATTCGAACCCGCTAGCTCAGTGTACGTGGCTGGCGCCTTAGCCCGTTGAGCCACAGGTGCCGAGCCAAACTTTTTCATTATTATGTCTGTTATGGTGCTCTGTGACCAGTAATCGCTCATGTTCCTATTTTAAGTCTCTCCACAAACAAAATGATGGGGAATTTCTGAAGGCTTGAATAATTATTAGCATTTTTTAGCAATAAAGTATTTTTAATTAAGGTGTGTACATTTTTATAGACATAATGCAATTGTCCACTTAATAAACTACAGTATACCATAAACATAAATTTTATATGCACTGTGAAACCCAAAATTTGTTTAACTTGTTTTATTGCAACATTTGCTTTGTTGTGGTGGTCTGGAATTGAACCTACAGTATTGCCTGTATGAGTGTGTGTGTGTGTGTGTACACATACATACATTAAAAAATAGTAGGTAATGAGCAAATATATATGATTATAAGGGAAAGGAAAGATTTAAAATATTTTTAAAATATACCAGCAAGAAAAATACATCTTATGGTTTATATTCTTTAGAAAAAAGAAAGACCTTTTAATTTGTTCAGAAAGCTTTAAAATAATAAAAATGAGAATTTGTAATAATTACAAAACAGTAACATTCACTTTGGTACCTTGAACAGGCATGAAACTGAAAATGACCAAAAATCTGTGCAAAGAAAAACAACAGTTAAAATCAAGGGCCAAGTATATACAACCCACAACTGATAGGTTAAATAAAAACATGAGCCCCAAAGCTGATGACTAAAATAAAGTAGTACTTTCATTAGCCGTTCCTAGCTTTATAATTTATCCTTCAATAATACTGAACTGCGAGTTTCCCTGTATGTACCATTCCTAGTTCCATTCCTTTCCTCATGCTGTTAAAGAAGTATAGAATACTTTCCCACTACTCCTTCATAATTTTCATAGCTGGCCCCACTCAACTGTTAATTCTCTGCTCAGATATCATCCCAGACTTGAAACATTTTTTTTTTTTATTGTCTCCTTCCTCCCAAGGGTCTGAACCCTACTCTGTGGTCCCATAGCATATAGAGGCATCCGTGTGTATCTAGGTATTTGTATTTACTTCACTGTACTGTGATTCTGTTTGGTATTTATCCTCTCCTTCCAATACTTTCCTTGAGGTGAGTGCTATCATATTTATCTTTGGATCTCTAGCTCCTAGCACATGTTAGAAACTCAATAAAAATTTCCTGAAGTGAACTAGACTGGGTGGTAATGATGTCAAAGAGAAGACAGACACTACAAATGCTCACCAGGGCAAGAATTTCAGTTGAGCCTGAACTGTACATCTGGATGTCTAACATCTCAAGTCAGTATCCAAAGTCTGAAACTCTATTGATAATAACAATCCTATCACCCTTAGAAGTTAGCCTACATGATCTCATTTAACTCAAACATCAGTCCTATAAAGTGAGCTTTAGTACTGCACCTGAATTTTATAGAAAATGAAATTGAGGTTTACAGACATTAAATAACTTACTATAGTTCCTATATGTTCCTTATATGAAAGATAAGCTGGGGTTCAAATCTTTGTCTCCCTTTAAAGTGCATCCTATATTTTTATTTAGTAAATCTGACAACCCTATTGAAGCCATGAATGCATTATAATAACGGGGGTTCCCTATGGTACCCAAGAGAAATTAAGACCAAATCAAATTATACAGTATTTGGTGCAGTTTACACTGCAAGCATTACGCATACAAAATGACATTCCCCAGATTGCTATCTTCAGGCAGAGCCAAGGCTGGTAGTTTAGGGAGTTGGATGGCTTTAGGTAAGAGGTCATTAGAAGACCCAGCAGGAAATAAAGACAAGACAACACATAAGAAAGAAAGAGGCAGGGACTATGATGACAGTCCTTTGTAAAGGCTTTCTCTCCAAAATGGTTAAAATACAAAAAACCAAAAATTCAGTTCTTAGAGAATTAAGCCTCAGGCTCCCACTTATCACTTTACCAAGTATTTTGTTCCTATCCTATTATAGTTCTTAAAACTATTGAGTTGAAATTACAGCTCATGAGCAGGAAAAACCAGTTTGATGTTTCAGGCTGCCAAGTTACAGTAGTTGAATCTGGCTTGCTCTTGTTCTTCAGGGGAAGGAACCTAGACGTAAACCTGGCTGGAAAGGATTGCCAAGGATTATCTACCTGTCCATCATTTACTTCCAAGAGTAGTTGAATGAGGTTACTTCCATCTGTCATAGGATCCTTTCATTCGGAGATAGATCTTATAGTTTAATACTCTATACAGCATCTACAGATGTGAAATGAACTTACTTTTTATTCATTTCTTCCTTTGGCCAAAGAGGGGTGCTTCAGTGGTTTCTACCTGGCTTTTCCTATTATAACAGACTGATTTTTTAAGTTGGGGCCCACGGGATATTTTCAGGGAAGGGAGTTCCTCTCTTCCTCTGTACTTTCAGAAACTGGGGAAATTACCCTGTATGACTGCTTCCCTGTGGGGTTGGTTGATTCTGATCAAAACTTCAGTTCTCACTTGAAGCTCTAAGTCTGTTGGTACCAACGAATTGGTTTTATAGCAGAGTCAGGGTTAAATATAAATGAAAGCATTGGGGATTCCCTTTACCTTGTGCAGTAACCTGACAAAGAGACCACAGGTTCCTAAGTGGAAGACTAAGAGGAAAGTGCACAATATGTACAGTATGTACTGGTGCTGGTAAAAGGACCTCTTAAGTCCCGGAATACATGGGGAGGGGGCCTGCAAGTTTAACAAAGGTGGGCTTCTATTCACCAGTCTTAGAATACTTTTGATTATGAAGTTCATATGCAATTGGATTGTGTCGTTCACCAATTATTTACCAGTCTCTACCTTAGGGCACTTCTTAAAGTCGGTTGCACTTCCTGGCTCTCTTATAGTTGGTGGGAACACATGATTAGTTCTGGCCAATGAATTATGATATTTTATTTTGCTTTGAGACTGAGTCTCAAATTAGGTGATATGTGTCACCTCGGGGCCAGAGCATTAAATTGCCAATTTGTGCTGTCCAGAACTCTCTTTCTCTCTGCCTTTGAGTCTGGCAATGTGCATGATCATGATTACTTCATCAAACTGTATCCGAGAATGAGAAGAGAGAAGGAGAAGACCCCAGTAACATCCAATAAACACATAGCATGAACAAGAAATATGTTTTTATTATTTATTTATGTCACTGAGATTTGGACAAAAGTGAGTATATATTGATTAATTTAGAAGCTGATAGCTAGAGATGAGTGTATTTTAACAAAAACATGACTTTTATGGCCTTGACTTATGTCTCAAGTAATAGGGGCAAGTAAATTGATTTTATTAATAGAAGCTGGAAGAATGATAATCCATGTTAGGCTATAGGTAACTATGACCTAAGGCCTGGAAGATAGCTTGAGATCAGAACTTTAATACCAGGCTGAGCAAGAAAGAGATCCCATCTCTACAAAAAATAGAAAACTTAGCCAAGTGTGGTGTCACACACCTGTAGTCCCAGCTACCTGGGTGTCTGAGGCAGGAGGGTTCCTTGAGCTCAGGAGTTTGAGGTTGCAGTGAGTTTTGATGAGCCATTGCACTCTGGCCAGGGCAACAGAGCAGACTCTTTCTCAAAACAAAACAAAACAAAAAATTAAGACCTACAATAGGTTTGTAAGACCTACAAATAGATAAGAAGTCAGTAATCTTTTTTTTTTTTTTTTGAGACAGAGCCTCAAGCTGCCTCTACCCTGGATAGAGTGCCATGGCATCACAGCTCATAGCAACCTCCAATTCCTGGGCTCAAGCAAGTCTCCTGCCTCTGCCTCCCAAGTAGCTTGAAAGTTAAACAAATGAACCTAGTAAGCCTATAGCTCCAGGAGAAGAGATTAGAAAACAAAATGTTACTAGCATGTGTAGGTTAATGTTGGCTGTATTTGACAAGAAATATTATGAAAGATAAGTATTCAAAAAATAATTGACTATTCTCATTAGTATAGTGGTAAATAAAAAAACAAAATTGAGTTGACTGATTTGTAAGCAAGAATGGAAAAAGGAAGAGAATATAGAAATTCAGGAACTTGCAGTGCAAGAGTGTGGCAAATGCTTTTCAAATGGAGGCCTTTAAACAGAAAAAAAAACCTCTTAGAAAGCGGCCCATAGATAAAGATCAAATCAAGCATATCTCTGTCATACCTTTATGTCTTTAAAACCTCTAAAGGGAGGGAAATGTCACTCACTAAACCTTTAAAAATAGAATAAAGGTATTGTTCTTCCACTAAGCTTGATGGTCTCAAGGTACCAGGAATTAAGTACTATAGATAGATAAACAGACATGAATCAAGGAAAAAACTATGGGTGTGAGTATTGGTATAGGAAGCTGATTGTAATCAAATAGATAAGTAATCTTATTTTTTTTTTTTTTTTGAGACAGAGCCTCAAGCTGTCACCCTGGATAGAGTGCCGTGGCATCACAGCTCATAGCAACCTCCAATTCCTGGGCTCAAGCGAGTCTTCTCCCTCTGCCTCCCAAGTAGCTGGGACTATAGGCACCCGCCACAACGCCCAGCCATTTTTAGGTTGCAGCCACCACTGTTGTTTGGTGGGCCCAGGCTGGATTCGAACCCACCAGCTCAGGTGTATGTGGCTGGCGCCTTAGCCCGTTGAGCCACAGGCACCGAGCCAGAAGTCAGTAATCTTGACAATTGTGTTGCCAAAGGAACCAAGAGTCTGGATAAGATTTAACATGTTTCCTTGGTCTCCAGCCCTCTATAAACAGGAAATGAGCTCATAACATTGTTTAGTCTCCAAAGAGGACATGTTCTCTAATATCTACTTCCAATATCACTGAAAAAGGTGATATATGAAGGACTCTCTCCCAGAAAGTCAAGTAACATAGAGAACAATGAATTGGGAAATCCCTTCTAGAGGGCAGAATTAGCATCTAATTGAAAGGATATTCCCAACACCCACAGGAGTGGGACCTCATGATATCTGAGCCACTGACCAGTTCTACATTCCTTTTTATGGCTGAACAATATTCCGTTGTATGGCTATACCACATTTTATTTATCCTCTATCCATCAGTAGACATTGAGTTGTTTCTACCTTTTGAGTACTGTGGATAAATATTGCTGTCAACATTCATATACAAGTATCTGTTTGAGTCATTGTTTTCACTTCTTCTGGGAATATGTCTAGGAGTGAAATTTCCGGGCCATAAAGTAATATTATGTTTAATTTTTAAAGAGTTGCCAAACTGTTTTCCCAAATGGCTGTAGCCTTTTACATTCTCACCATCAATGTACAAAAGTTCCAATTTCTTCACATTCTCATCATCATTTGTTATTTTTCATTATTTTTTATTATAGCTATCCTAGTAAGTGTGAAATGATATCACATTGTGATTTGATGTGGGTTTTTTGAAACAGGGTTCTTCTTTGTCATCCAGGCTGGAGTGCAGGGACACAATCATAGCTCACTGAAGCCTTGAATTAATTCCTGGACTCAAGCAATCCTGCCTTAGCCTCCCAAGTAGCTAGGACTACAAGTACTTACTGTTACATCCAGCTAATTTTCTTTATTTTTTGTAAAGTTGGAGTCTCGCTATGGCCTAGGCTGGTCTCAAACTCCTGACCACAAGCAATCCTCCCACCTGGGCCTCATCCCATAGGGCTGGGATTGCAGGACTGAGCCACCACACCTGGCCCTCATTGTGTTAGGTAGATTATGATAGATCTAAGGCACATAGTAGGTGCTTTGCCTTGGTGCTGCCTCAAGTGATTGCCTCACCTGGGAAGAAGGTGTCCATCACCTTAAGTGTTCATCAAAGCAGTTCCATAGTAACATCTGAACCATAAAGAGGGCCCTATCCAGACAGCATAAAACAGGACCCCAGACTATCACCAGAGCCTTTTTTTGTTGCTCCACAGGGGCCCATTCATTGTCTATGGTGAAAATAACTTGCTCTGTAAACCTATTGTCTTCCTTTTATTCTACAAACCTATCTTTCTCTTCCTCAATAAACTTTGCTTCATACTTGCTTTGATTTTGGTGGGTCTGGTAATTCTTCAGCCAAGAGCTCACCAAGAACTGAGAACTCAGACAAATGCCTTAACACCAATTGTAGTTTTGATTTGTGTTTCCCTAAAGATGTTGAGGATCTTTTCATGTGTTTATTGGTCATCTCTATGTCTTCTTTGGAGAAATGTATATTCTAGTCCTTTCTCCATTCTTGAATTGGGTTATTTGGTTTTTTTGTTGTTGTTAACTTATAAGGTTTCTATATACATTAAAACCTTATTGCCAAATCCAAGGTCATGAAAATTACCCTTCTTTTAAGCTAGCCTAATTTTTATATTGTCATTCCACTGGAATAGAGGTTTGGCAAAATGGTATCATTAGCTGGACATCAAAGAGAATGACGAGTGCTGAGAATCAAAGTGCTTCATCTACTAATCAATGACCCAGACTGGCCAGAAGGCTAATAGGAAAGTGCCCAAAATACTAGTGGAATAAGCTAACAATTCAAACAGAAACTAAGACTATGATTTTAAAATTTTATTTATTTCTCCCTTTCCTTTATTGTCAGCAAATTGGAAAATGTAAGGTCAATGTAAGTTGGTTTTATGTAACACTGTGGTTCATTTCAAATGAGAGTAGACAAAAAAAATGCAGATTAATGCATGATCCAACATACCTGATTTTAACCAACTTAAGGTTATTTAATAAAATGAACTATGCAATACACACACACAATGTAGGAAATAGAAAGTTCAGCAACAATTAAGAAAATAAAGAAGGCTGGGTGCATGGCTCACACCTGTAATCCTAGCACTCTGGAAGGCTGAGGCAGATGGATTGCTTGAGCTCAGGAGTTTGAGACCAGCCTTAGCTGGTATGTTTTAGAGACCCTGTCTCTAAAAATAGCCGGGTATTGTGGTGGGCTTCTGTAGTCCCAGCTACTTGGGAGGCTGAGGCAAGAGGATCACTTGTGCTCAAAGAGTTTGAGGTTGCTGTGAGCTATGACACCATAGCATTGTACTGAGGGTGTCAAAGGGAGACCCTGTCTCAAAAAAAAAAAAAAGAAAGAAAGAAAGAAAAGAAGCACCCAATGAAAGCAGCAGTGTTTTATACTACTTGGAAACCTGTGTGCTCTTTCTAGCAGTTTAAGACAATAGTCGCCCAGCAGTCACAGTTGTGAAATAATTCTATTAAATATATTTACATAACAAAACAGCTCCTTATATATTCAGGATTGAGTTCAGCTGTTTTAAGCTGAAGACCAGGACAACAATTTTTGCTCCCTGCTCCTGTGTACCACAATTTGATTCTATGATATAATGCAGAGGGAATGTCTATCATATGACTTAAATTATTGCCTAATTTGTGAAAAGGCTAAGCACTTTATAAAAACTTATAATAATAAAAGTGCCTATTACCACAAGATACTACTTTTAAGCTAGATAACTTCTGATTCAAATATGCTTCAACCAATAGAGCTATATAACATAAAACTTGAAGTGTATCTCAATAGCTCACACCAACATAGTAAATTTCAACTATTTCAAAACATACAGTTTCCAGCTCTGGTTAAGGTGCCATAACCTACTCTATTCTATTTCTTCCTCCCAATAACTACAACAAAACCCTGGACAGAATGTATGGAGCAAATAACTGAGATTAGTATAGTAAATAATAAAAGTAATAAAGTAAATACTAGCAGACAAATTAGGGAAGAAATCAAACTCAAAGAAAAACCAACAAAATGGAGAGTTTAATATTTTTTTCCGTCTATTATCTCAAGTCAACCCAAATTCTGGAACACTGCAAAGGGCACAGCCAAGATATAACCTCTCTCTTTAATAAGAGGACTGGAAAGAGGACCTTCTGAAAAATAAGGAGAATGGGAAATATCCAGTTTCTGTTTTTATTTTCCTCTTTTTGCTTTGTAGGGCCCCAGTTCTAAGGCTGCACTTTCCCTGAGCTTGCTGATTTGCTTTGAAGATTGCTTAGTCTTTTTGGGCTGCTATAATAAAATATCTTAGACTGGTTAATTTATAAACAGCAGAAACTTATTGCTTACAGTTCTGGAGGCTGGAAAGTTCAAGATCAAGGCACTGGCACGTCCAGTCTCTGGTGAGAGACTGTTCCTCATAGACGGTGCCTTTTGTGTCCTCAAAAGGGGCAAGGGGGCTCCCTTCAAGCTTCTTATAGAGGGGCAATGAGGCTCCCTTCAAGCCTCTTATAGAGGGTGCTATCCCATTCATGAGGGTTCCACCCAAGAAAAAGAAAAAGGGGGACACTAATGTTCAAACCATATCAGATAGAGATCCCATTCTGAGAGGGTCTGACAGCACAGGAAGACTAAAAGGCAGGTATTTGGGCCAGAGGACCAGAGAGCCAGAGGATATTCAGCCCCACTGAAGGTTGAAGTCCTACGATCACCCCCAAGGTTTCATATGTGAAAGTAATTTGAAGTAGAAGACTTCAGGGCAGGAAAGACTTTATCCTTCTATGTTAGATAGCAAGATCTATCTATGAAATAGACTGACAACTGGCAGATCAATTGGAGAAAGAATACATAAATTTATTCCATGCCTGGGAACATCACAGGGAAAAAAGTGAATACCCAAGAAAGTAGTGAGATTTGGGAGCTTATCAAAGTGAAAAAGTGAATACCCAAGAAAGTAGTGAGATTTGGGAGCTTCCCCTTGTACCATCTTTACAAGGGGAAGGAGAGAGGGAATGTAGGCAACCCTAGATGAATAGACGGGAGATACAATAGTTTGAGACAAAGTTTATCTGGGGATGAGATCTATTTTCCCCTCTTGTGATAACTGTCAGTCTGCCCCGTTGATGAAACCTGGGAGGGGATTGATGACATTGAGCTGCTTTGGGGGGGGTCTGTCTTTAGGCAGTGAAGGTGAGTGCAGAGGAAGCCTCTCCTTGCATTTGTTGTTTGTCACGTATCTTTAGCTCAAATATACAGCACAGCAGTATATTTTGAAGGGGCATATCCCAAATTCCTTCAAGACCAAAGAAGTCAAAGATTGATCGGTGGTATAGACCACTGTCCAGGTCCCATCTAGCTGGTTGGGGGAATACTCATAGAAGAGATCCAATACTCAGCAAAAGCTTGACCATGGAAATTATACTGAAACCATGGCCCACAGAAGGCAGGCCAAGACTTAACTAGGACTACTGTTTGCTAAAACAAAACAAAGGAAAATCCCCACCATTTCCCAGAGGATTTTAACAGGACTTCCAGTCTCCTAACATAATTAATACGTACAGAACACAATGCAAATTGCTCAGTAATTGAAAAAAACAACAGAAACAAAAACAGGAAAATTGCAGCAACTCACCCCAGGTCAAGACAACTCAGGTTATCTTGTATATATACCATACATACAGTAAATTATATCCTGTATAACTTTCAGACCAAGACTCAATAGTTTGGGAGTAGAATGGAAAAGAGAAAATACTCTGTGAGTTTGAAGATCAATAGAAATTATCCAGTCTGAACCACAGAAAGAAATATTTTAAAAAATCAAAGAGAGCCTCAGGGAACTGTGGGACAATATCAGATAGTCTAGTCACATCACTGGAGTTACCAGAAGGAAAGGAGAATGAAATTAGTTCAGAGAAAAGTATTTGGAGAACAAAGTTAGAGAGTGCACAGAACCCAATTTTAAGAATCATTATAAAGCAATAGTAATCAAGACAGTAGGACACCAACAAAAGCATATACATGATTAGTGGAGCAGAACATAGTCCAAAAATAGAGATAGTCTACTGTTTTTCGACAAAGGCATAAAGTCAATTTAATGGAGAAAATACGCTCTTTTTAACAAATCATTAGACTTAGAGGCTCAATTGAACATCCAAATGCAAAAATGAACCTTTATCTCTATACTTTGCATAAAAATTAACTCAAAATGAATCATAGCTTTAATTTTAAAACAAATAAAAACTACAAATCTTTTATCATTATTTTTAACTATCAAGCTTTTAGAAGAAAACATAAGAGAAAACTTTTTTTTTTTTTTGAGACAGAGTTGCACTCTGTCACACAGGCTAGAAGAACACCATGGCATCTGAGTTGCCTGAGTTATGCATGAGCCTAACTCACAGCAACCTCAAACTCCTGGGTTTAAGGTATCCTCCTGCCTCAGCCTCCCAAGTAGCTGGGACTACAGGCACCAGCTACAATGACCAGCTGTATTTCTATTTTTAGTAGAGATAGGGTCTTCCTTTTGCTCAGGTAGGTCTTGAACTCCTGAGCTCAAGGGACCCGTCTGATAAAGATTCTGGAGAAAACTGCACAACCACACAATTTACTGGGTTAAACCCATTGCACATTTATGGTCTTCAATATTAAATATCTACCTGGGCGGGGGGGATAATGTAATGAAGAATAATAAAATACATGTATTTGAAATATAAAAAAAAAAATTAAATATCTACCTCATGGTGATCTTTGGTATTTTCAGTCATTTCTCTCTATTCTTCACCTGTTCATTTCTAACCTTCACCAATCTCCTCCACCCCCTATGCCAACCCTCCTCTCACATACATACCTCAAAGAGAAAACTGAAGTTATCAGGCAACCACTTTCTTGGTTTCTTGCACTACTCCTGTGCAGGTAGACAGATCTAAGACATTCTCCTGATCTGCACCCCGGGCTCATGCCTGTGATCAAGTTATGAGATGTAGTAACAACATATAAATGTACTTGAGTCTTGTGTCCGGGAAAATAGTGATGCTTAAGAAATCCCCATGTCCTTTCATTTTCCAAAATTATCCCATTCCTTTGGGCTTATCACAAAACCACTTTCCCATATCCAACTTAAATCAGACTTCCTGACTTTCTTGTGGTCCCATGACAGTCTCCAGTAACTCCGCTGTTTACCTATGGCAAGCTCCTTAGTATATACAAATGTGCTCAAAGGGCAGACACAGACCCTCCAACTTCCAGGCGTTGCCTCATGATTGGCTAGCTGAGACTAATACTGTTTTTCTCCCCAAAACTAGCTATCCACAAAAAAAATCACCTAACCAAGGGCAGGCATGGTGGCTCATGCCTGTAATCATAACACTCTGGGAGGCCAAGGTGGGAAGATCCCTTGAGCACAGGAGTTTGAGAACAGCCTAAGTAAAGTGAGATTCCGTGTCTACTAAAAGAAATGAAAAACTGGCTGGGCCTGGTGGTATTTTCCTGTAGTCCCAGTTACTTGGGAGGCTGAGGCAGGAAGATCACTTAAACCCAGGAGTTTGAGGGTGCTGTGTGCTAGGCCAAGGTCATGGTACTCTAGCCTGGGCTACAGAGCATTACTATCTCCAAAAAAAATCACCTAACCCACTGAAATTTCCCATAATACAAAAGAACTTCAAGTGTGAATCATCCAACTGTAGCTTGTTTACCTTTCCCTATGAAAAGCCTAAGGCATAACCACCTGTGAAGATACTTTGATCCCTGCCCCTAAGGGGCTCTTCCTGTTGCAATGACCTGAATAAAATCAATTCTTAATTGTTTACTTATTGTGTTTTGTCCTTTCAAAGTTTCAATCAGGTTGCTCGTTTATCTCACCCAGGCAACAAGGTCCCTGCAAGCTCTTATGCTCTGCTACCGACTGCAATATAAACACTCCAACTCCTGGTCCTGAATTTCAGATTTCTGTCCATAAGTAGCACAACAAGGATTTAAATTTTATTGTTACTATTTTTAGAATTTTTTGTACAGATGGGATCTCATTATCTTACCCAGGTTGGTCTCTAACTCTTGGCCTCAAGCAATCCTCCTGCCTCAGCCTCCTGAAGAGCTTGAATTATAGGCGAACCTGCAATTTTGTTATTTTTGAATACTACCTTGATTTCTGGTGTCATCTTTTTGATTTCATGATATGACTTTTTGGTTGTCTCTATAAATTCATTAAATGGTTTATCTTGTCTCTGTGGGTGAAAGACAGCAGTTTGTTACATTCTTCTGTTTGTTTATTTTGAACTAAAATCAGCTAAAAATGTGTACCCAGTGGAAAGAGAACTGCTCCAGTGAACTAGTATTAGTGCTTGGCTGAAATACAACATTAGCTGAAATTTTAAAATTGAAGCTATCAACTATCTGGGTCTGGATATATGTTTATATATCTATGTTTTTATTTCCAGATGTTGTTATCAAATTAGATTTTAAAAATCTCTTATAGGTGCTCTATTTAGATTGGTTTAGAGATAAATATAATTCCTAAACTTACCAGAAATTTAGGAAATTGATCTTCCCATTAGATAAGTCTTTGGCAAATGAGACTATTATATAGAGTTGGTTTAATAAAAACAGCTATGCCTTCTGGATTATCTGTATTAAGTATACTACAAATATTCTTTTGTTTGTGTGTGTGGTTTTTGGCCACGGTGGGGTTTGAACCTGCCACCTCCTGCATATGGGGCCTGCGCCCTACTCCTTTGAGCCCTAGGCTCCACCCTACAAACATTCATTTTTATTCTAATCGTTCTTCCTAAACTTACGCAAATAAGCTAGCATTATATCTATAGATGTTTAAGATTATGAAAAATGTAAATTTGTGTTTAACCCAATTGAATCATTATTCTTACAAATGTTATTCAACAGTAATTATGTTTTGTAACAGGTCAGCTTAGAAATAGTTTCTAAGATCTTTAAGTAACTATAAAATCTTGGATTGGTGCTAAATTGCGTGGTTAGTTAATGAATATCATTAAATACCTAGATTATTTCTAAACTAAGATATTGAAATATTAACTGCAAAATGTAATTTTGAGTTTACATATTTTAGCATACTTTTGCCTTTCATATGATACAGAGAGGAACTATATCTAAAAATGAGCATGTTAATAAATATGCTCATTTTTATGACTTTAGGATGGGTGTCACTATAAAATAATTATGAGCTGTATAGTCACAAGCTCTGCTGGTCTACTAAAAATGCTAGTGTTTTACAAACAGCTGCAATTATCTACCACCTAGTTTTCTCTATAAGATATTATAGAAGTCCCGTGGTTATAAAGTTATAATCAATATATGTGAATGAGACTTTAATATAAGCAACAGAAGCAGAGAGGAACAACTTTATATGCAAGGTATGCAGGATGAATTTTATTAAGGAAAAAGAGTAATTTTGTGCTAAAGTGACCCTGTTCCAGAAAAAGAAGGAGTGTGGAATGCAGGAAGAAAACCTGAATGGATATATAAAGTGAATGTAGAAGGTTCACAGAAAGGGAACTTTTTTTGTGTGGTGGTCAAAGCTGGCTAAAGTTTGATGAGTTTATCTATGAGATTGTGAGCAAAAATTTTCACATCAAATATGACATTTATATGCGAAAGTAATGGCTGAGTGCAGTGGCTCACACCTGTAGTCCTAGCATTCTGAGAGGCTGAGGCAGGTGGATTTCTTGAGCTCAGAGGTTCCAGACCAGCCTGAGCAATAGCGAGACCCAGTCTCTGTAAAAATAGCCAGGCCTTGTGGCAGTGCCTATAGTCCCAGCTGTTAAGGAGGCTGAGGCAAGAGGATCTATTGAGCTCAAGAGTTTGAGGTTGCTGTGAGCTATGACACTATAGCACTCTACTCAGGGCAACAAAAAGAGACTCTCTCATGGAACGACAAAAGCGAAAAAGGTATATGTAAAAGTAGAATTTGGTCTTCTCTGTTAAAATTACAAAATCTTCTTGGATAGCTTGCCCACTTTAGTGACAAGATTGCAAGAGAGTTTTCTTTACTTTCGGAGTGATCTACTGTAACAATGATTCTGTGTTTTATCAGAATAATTTCCTGTGCTTTACATTGACTTTGTCATGTCCTTAGGGTTTAAAAGAACAAAGTGTTCCCACTTGTGAAAAACAGAACAAAGGTTCTTTACAATCCTGTTATCTTCTGTGTATACTTTTAAACCTTTTATTGGCATTTTATTATTTTTTCCTAGTAACCTATGATTTTATTTAATCAACTGTTCAAACCTAACAACTTTTGACACTTTATTTTTCCAACATTAAGTCCTAAATGATATATTGTGCACCTAAAACTGATTGTCCAGAAAATCTCTGAAAAATCACAAAGCATTTGTTCTTTTATCTTACAAAAAGATAAGCTAGAAATAATTGTTTATTTGATATGTTACCATTGATGAGTTGCAGGGGAAAAGCTGTCAAATCAGAAGACGTGTTTACCTTCTCTAGGCTAAATTTGTATGGATAAAAAGCTATTAATATAAATATGTCAGAAATTATATGCTTATATAAAAAATTCCTAGAGATTTGTCAGGGTCCTCTCTGTCCATGTTATGGTTCTATTTATCACAATCTCAGCACTGCTTTGCCAGATATTTGATAACAAAAGTATAATAATACTGGTCATAATTTGAGTCATTTTTTTAAATGTTAAGTTGATCTTTTTTTTTTTTTTTTTTTTGAGACAAAGTCATACTCTATAGCCAAGGATAGAATGCCTAGCCTCAGCCTCACTCACAGCAGCCTCAAACTCCTGGTCGCAAGCGATCCTCCTGCCTAATCAGTGGCAACTATAGCACCTGCCACAATGCCCAGCTAATTTTTTCTAGTATTTTTTTTTTTTTTTTTAGGTAGAGATGGAATCTTGCTCTTGCTCAGGTTGGTCTCAAGCTCCAGCCTCAGGCACCCAAGAGTGTTAGGATTGGCTGGGCACAGTGGCTCCTAGTATTTTGGGAGGTGAAGGTGGGTGCATGGCTTGGTTCAGAAGTTTGAGACCAGCCTGAGCAATAGTGAGACCCTCTACTAAAAGTAGAAAAACTAGCCAGGGGAAGTGGTGGGCTTATGTACTCCCAGCTACTTGGGAGGCTGAGATAAGAGGATTGCTCAAGGCCAAGAGTTTGAGGTTGCTGCGAGCTATGATGATGCCACAGCACTCTACCTAGGGCAGTGGTTCTCAACCTTCCTAATGCCGTGGCCCTTTAATACAGTTCCTGTGGATCACGACCCACAGGTTGAGAACCCCTGACCTAGGGCAACAGAGTGAGACTTGGTCTCAAAAAAAAAAAAAAAAAAAAGTGCTAGGATTACCGGCATGAGCCACTGCACCCAGCCAATCATCTTTCTTTAATTAAATCTAGTATCCTGTTGTTCAGTGGTTTTCAAGTGGGAATTCATATCATATAGCGTTTCGTTAACATACAGATGTTTAAGACCTACCCCAAATTTACTGAGTCTCTTTACGTGATAAACTCAACACATTCTTCTCTAACTAAATGCTTAGTATATTCATGGTATGTTATTTGGACATAGGATTAGTAACTATTGTACATATTTTGTCTACAACTTTTTTTGGCTGACATTATTTTTGTTATCAGACCATAGAAACATTCCTTTGCCAGTGGCATTATTCTTATAATAAACTCTCATGAGATCTTTTGCTTTGGAAAGTTATCAGCAATAACTATAGCCATTTTAAGTCTTTTGTCATCTATAGTTTTTTGTTTTAGTCTGATGCATCTCATAAAGCACTTGCAATCAGCTACAGGCCAGAGTGAGTTAACAAAGACTGTTTCCAAGCCCTATGACCAGCTTCACTTGGGCACAGGCTACTTATGAAATTGTTTGAACAACTTTGACTTTGTACCAATGGGCTGAGTCAGAATTTCTAGAACTCTAGTCCGGAAGCAGAAAAGCTCCTGAAAATGATAACCCAAGATTAACAAGAATTAGGCACATACGACTGGATAAACTGGTGGATGATTGTGGAGTTTGTTCGGAGTATTGTTGATGTTTGATGTTATATTTTCTGATTACAAGGAACTCTTTTCTCTTTCATTGTGAGCTATCTGTAACAAATGATAACGTAGTAATCTAAGCTTTTGTACATAGAAATAAAACATTTATCTTTTTCTCCCTGCTGGATCCCTCCAGAATTTGGAAACTTAGTGAGTATTCTTATTTTTATGACAATATAGTTGTCTGCACAATGTCAATAAGAGTCTGTACCATGATCGCATTAATGTACACAGCTATGATTTAATAAAAAAAAATTGCCCCCAAAACAGAGTCTGTTTTTCTTGTTAATAAGACTTCATTAGAAGTATTGGTTATGCAACCAAGGCCTTGCATGAGATGTCATATTTGACATTTCATCAGCTATGACCTGACACTTTCAAGGAACTACGATTAATTTTATGGTCCTAATAGTTCCAAAGTATGCTTAGGAAAACTGGACTGGTATCTGGTTTACAGGGTGAGTAAAGAATGTCACTTCCCAGCAGGCCAAGGAATCTTAGGTTACTTTATAGACTTTGAAAACAGAGGAATTCATGAAAATTTATAGGTAACGTAGGTAAAATCTGTTGGTTAGTTCTTGTCTTGGGTTCCAAGCTCAAGAGGATTTTTTTTTTTTTTTTTTTTGAGACAGAGCCTCAAGCTGTCACCCTGGATAGAGTGCTGTCGCATCACAGCTCACAGCAACCTCCAATTCCTGGGCTCAAGCGAGTCTCCTGCCTCCGCCTTCCAAGTAGTTGGGACTACAGGTGCCTGCCACAACACCCTGCCTTTTTTGGGTTGCAGCCGTTGTGTTGTTCGGCGGGCCCGGGCTGGATTCGATCCCCCCAGCTCAGGTGTACGTGGCTGGTGCCCTAGCCCATTGAGCCACAGGTGCCGAGCCTTTTTTTTTTTTTTTTTTTTTGAGATGAGGTCTTGCTATGTTGCTTAGACTGGTCTCAAACTCCTGGGCTCATCTGATCATCCCACCTCAGCTTCCCCAGTAGTTGAGACTACATCCCTCCCCAGCCTCCCCAGTAGCAAGGCATGACAGCAGGCTTCAAAGGCTTTCAAATGTCCCATCTGACTCCTCCTTTCCTTTCCTTTCCTTTCTTTTTTAGAAAAAGTCTTGCTCTGTTGCCCAGATTAGAGTGCCATGATGTCAGCCTAGCTCACAGCAACCTCAACCTCTTGGGCTCAAACAGATGTTTAAGACCTACCCCAAATTCATTGAGTCTCTTTACTTAATAAACTTAATACATTCTTTTCTAACTAAATGCTCAGTATATTCGTGGTATGTTATTTGATCCTCCTGCCTCAGTCTCCCCAGTAGCTGGGACTACAGGTATGCATCACTAGGCCCAACTAATTTTTCTGTTTCCTGTAGAAATGGGGGTCTCGCTCTTATTCAGGCTAGTCTCAAACTAACTCCAGAGCTCAAGTGAGTCTCCTGCCTTGGCCTCCCAAAGTGCTAGGGTTATAGGTGTGAGTCACTGTTCCCAGACTGACATTTCTTATGAAACTCTCAAGAACACAATTTTAAGAAGGATTATATGATATATTACAATTTTTGTTGCACCTAGATAAATAATCAGGTCAAATTCAATGAGACCAATTTTATTTGTAATCAAGAATAATTTTTAAAACTTTTTTCATTTATATATTTATTTATCCATGGAGACTCACTATCGCTCACTATCGCTCAGGCTGGTCTAGAACTCCTGGCCTCAAGCAATGATCTCACCTTGGCCTCTTAAAATGTTGGGATAACAGGTGGGAGCCACTTTCCACACCAAGAATATGGATTATCTTCACGATTATCTTTGATTAAAGTGGGGAGAGACCTGAAAGCAATTTTGTGTCTCACTGGAAAACTATAGCACTTTGGCCCATACTTCTACTTCTAGTCCTAAATTGCAATAGTGTTATTGCCTTTGAGCTATTTGTGTTCTGTAAATTGCAGGTAATTGATGGATATGCAAACTCCCCCTATACCTCACCCAACCCTCTCTGTGGAGAAACCAGTTTAGGTACCTATCTATAATTTGGACTGGATCCTGTTACCTTGTACATATTATCAACACTTACCAAATGTTCAACTCTTCTAGTTTCTTTCAATATCTCTCTAGAACCCTCTAAACAAAGCCTCCTGGCTCGGCGCCTGTGGCTCAATGGGCTAAGGCACCAGCCACGTACACCTGTGCTGGCGGGTTCGAATCCAACCCCGGCCCGCCAAACAACAATGATGGCTGCAACCATAAAATGGCCGGGTGTTGTGGCGGGCACCTGTAGTCCCAGCTACTTGGGAGGTGGAGGCAAGAGACTCGCTTGAGCCCAGGAATTGGAGGTTGCTGTGAGCTGTGATGCCACGGGCACTCTCTCCAGGGTGACAGCTTGAGGCTCTGTCTCAAAAAATAAAAAAAATAAAAAAAAATAAACAAACAAAACCTTCTAATTTTTCTCCCTCTTGAGTGACTCAGCATCACTGAGTACTAAAACCTGGCCACCCAGATCCCTTTCGGATGCTGTACCAGCCTTTCTCTTCAGGATCTGAAGAAGTCCTGTGAGTTAAAAACCAGTGACTTCATGTAACCTTGAAGGTCTCAAGGACTCATCACCATAGCAAACTAGTCATGGATGTCTCCCTGAACAAGTCGCCGTGAGGGCCATGAAGAAGGCAAAATATTGGTCATGCTTACCACATCATCAAGAACATCAGCTTCTTAGCTAAAAAAAAAAAAAAAAAAAAAAGTAAAAAAGAAAAGAAACAAACTGATTTCCACCAACCTCTTGGAATTCACTGGACTGGTTAGCCTGCTTCAATTCCTAAGAGTATTTACTTCAGTACATACTTCATATTAATCTTTCGGCACCTGTGGCTCAACCGACTAAGGTGCCAGGCACATACACCTGAATTGGTGGGTTCCAATCCAGCCCAGGCCCACCAAACAACAATGACAGCTGCAACCAAAAAATGACCAGGCATTGTGGCAGGCACCTGTAGTCCCAGCTACTTGGGAGGCGGAGGCAGGAGACTCGCTTGAGCCCAGGAATTGGAGGTTGCTGTGAGCTGTGATGCCACAGCACTCTATCCAGGGTGACAGCTTCAGGCTCTGTCTCTCTCTTTTTCATTGTAGGCACCCTCTTTTAAGATGTCTGATGTCTAATGACTCTGAAACAACTGACCTTTCTTTACCAACTCTTTTTTTTTGTTTTTGAGACAGAGCCTCAAGCTGTCACCCTGGATAGAGTGCTGTGGCATCACAGCTCACAGCAACCTCCAATTCCTGGGCTCAAGCGAGTCTCTTGCCTCCACCTCCCAAGTAGCTGGGACTACAGGCACCCACCACAATGCCCAGCCATTTTTTGGTTGCAGCCATCATTGTTGTTTGACGGGCCCGGGCTGGATTCGAACCCACCAGCTCAGGTGTACGTGGCTGGCGCCTTAGCCCATTGAGCCACAGGCGCTGAGCCACAAGGCAGTATTTTTATTTTGTAGTCCAAATAATATCTGAAAAATGCTCTGTATGTATTTATGAAAAATTAGTTTTATTAATTTATAAAAAAAAAAATTTTGAGACAGAGTCTCAAGCTCTTGCCCTGGGTAGAGTGCCATGGAGTCATCATAGCTCATGCAACCTCAAACTCTTGGGCTCAAGTGATCCTCTTGCCTTCGGTTTTTCTATTTTTTTAAGTAGAGACAGGGTCTCCCTCTTGTTCAGGCTGGTCTCAAACTCCTGAGCTCAAACAATCCACCCGCCTCTGCCTCCCAGAGTTCTAGGATTACACGCGTGAGCCACCTTGCCCAGCCTAATTAATAAAAATTTTAAATGTAATGGTATCCATTTCCAAGAATGTGAAACATGATTTTAAAATCATACTATTTGTTTTTTTCCCCTTTGAACTGAGGGTCATGTTAAATACAGGCTGATCTCAAACTCGAGACCAATCTCAATCCGGATCTCAAGGGATCTTCCCTCCTCAGCCTCCTGAGTAGCTGGGACCACAGGCATGTGCCACCATGCCTGGCTTAAAGTCATAGTTTGCTAAATAAAATACTTTCTGGCCTAAGCCAGTGTTTGTGAAAAATATAACTCAAATTATCCCTACTAAGAGAATTCATATACTGAGAAATAAAATTTTGTTGAGTAAATTTGAGCTTTGAAGGGCCACAAACCACTGTAATATTTAAGATTTTTTTCTCCCACAAAAAACAGAATGACCAGAATACATGGCCTAAGCCCATTAACAGATTTGAAAGTCAGCAGTGCAGCTAACTAGTTTTGGGGGCACTCATGACCCAGGTGTCACCTTGGGTGCATTGGGTAACACCAAGACTCTCACTTTTAGCTGGGGGTATGCTTTGGGGTTTTGCTCATCTTTATAATGAGACAATTGCTCCCCTCTAACAGTTTAGGGACAAAGGAACATTTTAAAATGCTTAGAACATCTAATAGAACCTGATATCTATTTTCTTTTCTTTTATTTCTTTTTTTTTTTTTTTTGAGACAGAGCCTCAAGCTATCACCCTAGGTAGAGTGCTGTGGTATCACAGCTCACAGCAACCTCCAATTCCTGAGCTGAAGCAATTCTCTTGCCTCAGCCTCCCAAGTAGCTGGGACTACAGGTGTCCGCCACAACACCTGGCTATTTTTGGGTTGTAGTTGTTATTGTTGTGTGGCAGGCCCCAGCTGGATTTGAACCTCCCAGCTCTGGTGTATGTGGCTGGCACCTTAGCCACTTGAGCTACAGGCTCCAAGCCTGATATCTATTTTCTTCAAAGGAGATGTTATCTGACAGTTTAACTTACCTATCAATTAGCTAAGATGCCTTTTACTTCCCTGAAAAACTGCCTGTCTTCTGGTTACTTCATAGACATACTAAGTGTACTTTAAAATAGACATTTGTTGCCACACTTTCTCAGTTACAACCAGAAGCTAAGGAAAGGGTAATAAAGTGGTATGTATAATGGACGTTGAAAATGAAGAAGAGGAATGGGAAGGTAGGACTAAAAATCTACCTATGGCATACAACGTATAGATTCTGGTGACAGGAACATGAAAAGCCCTGACTTCAGCATTATACAATTTATCCATGTAATAAAAAAACATTTATACCTCCTAAATCTACTGCAATAAAATAAAGTAGACATTTGTTTTTAATCTGCTTTTAGAGAAGCTGTAATAGGTGTTTCCAAAACCTTAATGAACACTAAGAATTGTTTAACATGTAAAATCCCTTGCACGATAAATTTTCTCTCCAGAATAAGGCACACACCCAATAAATTAATTACAAAAGAAACAATGTACATTATAACAATCAGAAAAAGCAAAGACCTTCTTGTAAAAGCAATTGGAACGATTGTTGACATAACCGCAATACCATTACCTCATCTAAAAAATCAATTCCTTGATATGACAAATTGTCCAAATTTCCCTGAGAGTCTCAGAAAATGTTTTTTGACAATTACTTTGTTTGAATCAAGATCTATACAAGGTAAAAAATAAATAAATAAATAAAAGATTATACAAGGATGGATTAACTTGATATGTCTCTAAAATTACTGAATTGAGTTTCTCTCCTTTTTGGGGGGGGGCATGACTGGGTTTGAACCCACCATCTCTAGCATATGGGGCCGGCACCCTACTGCTTTGAGCCACAGGCACTGCCTGAATTTTTCCCCTTTTTACCCCTTGTTGGAAAACTAAACCATTTGTCTACAGAGTTTCTTTCTTTCTTCCTTTTTTTTTTTTTTTTTGTAGAGACAGAGTCTCACTCTTTCGCCCTTGATAGAGTGCATGGAGTCACAGCTCACAGCAACCTCCAACACCTGGGCTTAGGCGATTCTCTTGCCTCAGCCTCCCAAGTAGCTGGGACTACAGGCACCCGCCACAGCGCCCGGCTAATTTTTGATGCAGTTTGGCCGGGGCCAGGTTTGAACCTGCAGCCCTTGGTATATGGGGCCAGTGCCCTACTCGCTGAGCCACAGGCGCCGCCCTCTACAGAGTTTCTTGCTCTGCATTTTGTGGAGTGCATCCTTATGTAGGTGTTAATGTGTGCCTCCATCTCTCTCTTTCTTGTAAACTTAATAGTTAGATCTGGAGGCTTTCTTTGATTCAAGTTTGACATTTTTGGCAAGAATCCTTCATAGGTGTTGCCATTTACTTCTATTGCACCCATTGGGAATTTCATTTGATTATGTCTGATAGTCTCTGTGGTAATATTGATCAACATGTTCAGATACTGTCAGCCTAATCTGTTCATTAAAAAGTTCCTAGCAAGGAACTCTCTGGAAAGCTGAGGTGGGAAGATCCCTTGAGCTTAGGAGTTTAAGACCAGACTGAGCAAGAGTGAGACCACATCTCTACTAAAAATAGAAAAATTAGCTGGTGTGGAGGGCACCTGTAGTCCCAGCTACTGGAGAGGCTAAGGCAAGAGGATCACTTGAGCCCAAGAGTTTAAGGTTGCTGTGAGCTGTGACAACATGGCACTGTACCCAGGGCAATAGAGTGAGACTCTGTATTTTAAAAAAAGGCCTAGTTGTTAAGGCCTCAGATTAATTTGAAATTAAAAAAAAAGAAGTGAACTCCCAGCAGCCATTCATTTAATGTCGTCATCCTCTCAATATACCTTCCTGGGCTTTAATTTCTAGAAGGCTGAAAACTTACTTCTCAGATTTGCTTGCAGCTGGGGTTGTAGATATAATCTAAATTCACCACTAGAGGCACTTGTGTATAATGAAGAATTCAGAATTGAACAAAGAAGAGGCAGGTTCTGACGCATCCTTCTTGCTGGAGTGTATAGCAGTAAAAGAGATGTGACTCTGGAACCAGTGACTACAGGGGTAGCTTCCAGATCATGGCATGAGCAGCAGTCCTGTGACAGTCCAGGTCTTTAGCGTGGATTTGTGAGTCACTCCTGAAGCTCAGCCTATTAGCTGTTTCTTTAACCCTGCCAACCTTCCAAAATTTATCATGTAATAAATCTCTTTTGCTTCAAACCATTTAAGGATGGATTTTGCTTTCTCTTTAGAACACAAACCAGTGCCTCTCCTTCAAGAAAAAGAAAGTGTTGTCAACAATTCTCAAACAATTGCCTCTCTCATTTAAAAAATGAATTCAGTTAACTTGTTAACAATTTTCTGAGTTCAGGGCGGCGCCTGTGGCTCAGCGGGTAGGGCACAGGCCCCATATACGGAGAGTGGCAGATTCAAACCTGGCCCTGGCTGAACTGCAACAAAAAATAGCCAGGCGTTATGGTGGGCGCCTGTAGTCCCAGCTACTTGGGAGGCTGAGGCAAGAGAATCGCCTAAGCCCAGGAGTTGAAGGTTGCTGTGAGCTGTATGATGCCATGGCACTCTACCAAGGGTAATAAAGTGAGACTCTCTCTCTACAAAACAAACAAACAAACAAACTCTGTAAACAATTTTCTGAGTTCATAAAAATAGATGTTTTGGGAAGATAAACCTTTTTAAAAAAACAAATCATATGGCTATTTCACATTAATATTGCCTAAGCTTTCTTTTTTTTTTTTGAGACAGAGCCTCAAGTTGTCACCCTGGATAGAGTACTGTGGCATCCACAGCTCACAGCAACCTCCAATTCCTGAGCTCAAGCCAGTCTCCTGCCTCCACCTCCCAAGTAGCTGGGACTACAGGCGCCCGCCACAATGCCCACCATTTTTTGGTTGCAGCTGTCATTGTTGTTTGGCGGGCTCAGGCTGGATTCAAACCCACCAGCTCAGGTGTACGTGGCTGGTGCCTTAGCCTGTTCAGCCACAGGCACCGAGCCTGTCTAAGCTTTCTAAAAAGAAACATGTTTTCAAATATTTAAAATTCAATCCATGTTCCAGTAATAAAAAAAATTTATTGATAGTTTACATGTTGTCTTAACAAAATTTCCAGTAATTTGAACTCAGTCTAGCCATGAGATTTTATTCTGTATTTTATTATATAAATGTTCAAATACAGAAAAGTTGAAGGAATTATATAGTGACTCTCATCTACTTTCTACAATTAACATTGTTATACTATGTATTTGCTTTATGACATGTCTAACCATCCATGTATACTATTAATCCATTTTTAAAAATAGATTTCAAAGTAAGTTGAAAACATGAGTACACTTCATACTTCAACACTTGAGCATAGCAAGAAAATTGTTTTCAAGTATGGCCACTGGAGGGCTTCCAAAGGCCATAACATGCATTACAAAGTAAAT
Source organism: Perodicticus potto (assembly GCA_963574655.1). Classification (NCBI taxonomy): domain Eukaryota; kingdom Metazoa; phylum Chordata; class Mammalia; order Primates; family Lorisidae; genus Perodicticus; species Perodicticus potto. Next base: position 56,369 of record CAUYRH010078637.1, read on the forward strand.
TCATCTGTAGTCCCAAAGTAGGTGGGCTGGGTGCAGGGGCTAATGCCTGTAATCCTAGCACTCTGGGAAGCTGAGGTGGGTGGATTGCCTGAGCTCAGGAGACCAGCATGAGGAAGATCAAGACCTGTCTCTACTAGACCTGTCTCTAGAAAAAAAAAAACTAGCTGGCAGTTGTGACAGAAGCCTGTAGTACTAGCTACTTGGGAGGCTGAGGCAAGAGGATCTCTTGAGCCCAACAGTTTGAGATTGCTGCGCACTATGACACCACAGCACTCTATCCCTGGTGACAGGGTGAGATTTCTGTCTCAAAACACACACACACACAAAGTAAGATAGGTGTAGGAAAGAAGTTGTGTGGTGTGTAAGTGGCATCAATTAGAGTGTGAGACTCAATCAAAAATTCAACAAGAAGACTACAATACTTTTCTCTTTACCCTCAGAATTCCCCTTCCTCTTTTTACAGCTACTTTAATTAAAAAAGAGAAAATTCATCACTGGCTTTTCTTCTTTTCAAAAGATTTGGGCTATTGTAGATTACAGTTCTCCCTCTTTTTTCTTCTTTTTTTTGAGAAAGCATCTCACTCTGTAGCCCTGGGTAGAGTGGTGTGGCATCATAGCTCACAACAACCAAACTCCTGGGCTCATGGGATCCTCTTGCCCATGGGCTATTTTTAGAGACAGAATCTGGCTCTTGCTCTGGCTGGTCTTGAACTCCTAAACTCAGGCATTTCACTGGCCTCCGCCTCCCACAGTGCTAGGCTTAAAGACTGAGCCACCTCACCTGACTTAGCAGTTCTTAAGATCAGAAACTCAGAAAACTTGAAGTCAGGATTTCATAAGAGTTGAGGAAATGAGATAATAACATGAATTAAACGATTGCTAATTTGTTGATTTGTTACTCTCTTGTCCCTAGCATGTAGATAGAACACTGCCTGGCACATACCAGTGCTCATTGAATATCTACTGGAGGATAGATTAACAAGTACATGATCACATGAGAGAAAAACTCAAATTCTAGTAGGGAGGAGGAGGGGAAGAGATTGGATAAATTCTGACCCAAAGGGTACACTGCCCAGGCATATTGCCCACTTTCCGGGTGGAGGACACAACTGAGACCCAGACTTTATCCTTACAAAAGCAAACTATGGGCTTGGCGCCTGTGGCTCAATGGGCTAAGGCGCCAGCCACGTACACCTGAGCTGGCGGGTTCGAATCCAGCCCGGGCCCGCCAAACAACAATGACGGCTGCAACCAAAAAATGGCAGGGCGTTGTGGCGGGCGCCTGTAGTCCCAGCTACCTGGGAGGCGGAGACAGGAGACTCACTCAAGCCCAGGAGTTGGAGGTTGCTGTGAGCTGTGATGCCACAGCACTCTACCCAGGGTGACAGCTTGAGACTCCGTCTCAAAAAAAAAAAAAAAGCAAACTATGTAACCTAATCATATGTACCCCCATATTAACCTGAAATTTAAAAAAATTAGGAAGGAATGTGTGAATTCAAGTATTTCATTCCAAATACAATCTTCACACATTTGATATCATTATTAGTTAAAATTAAGACAATTAGCCTGCTCTTAAATGTAACAGAACTCTAAATAGCTTTATAATAGAATACATACTGTTAAATTCTGAAGAGGAAACATAAACCTAAGATGTAACTCTTTTTCCCCAAACATCTGAAATAATCTTGAGGATTCCACTGGGAAGCTACTTTTTTTCTTTTATTTTAAACAAAAAACAAGCCCTGGGCCGCGCCTGTGACTCAGCGAGTAGAGCATCAGCCCCATATACCGAGGGTGGTGGGTTCAAACCCAGCCCAGGCCAAATTGCATCAAAAAATAGCACGGCATTGTGGCAGGTGCCTGTAGTCCCAGCTACTAGGGAGGCTGAGGCAAGAGAATCACCTAAGCCCAGGAGTTGGAGGTTGCTGTGAGCTGTGTGACGCCATGGCACTCCTCCGAGGGTGATAAAGTGAGACTTTGTCTTTACAAAAAAAAAAAGAAAGAAATCATGTAGAAAGTGGTGTTTTGGTAGAGTTGATATTAAAATAGCATTTAGGTAC
>CAUYRH010078638.1:0-10226 GCA_963574655.1 Perodicticus potto
CGGCGCCCTACTCGATGAGCCACAGGTGCTGCCCTTCTTTATTTATTTCTTTCTCCTTCCTTCCTTCCTTTTTTTTTTTGATAGGCTCATTATATTGCGCCAGGTTTGGGTGCCATACTCTCTGCCCTAGCTCGGAGCAACCTCAAATTCCTGGGTTCAATGGATTTCCCTGCCTCAGCCTCTGGAGCAGCTCTAGTTTCTCATAGAGACAAGGTCTCACATTTGCTCAGACTGGTGTAACTCCTCAGCTCAAGGAATCCTCCCGCCTCCCCCTCCCAGAGTGCTAACATTACAGGCGTGAGCCACCATGCCCAGTCCTTATGGTCCATTTTCTAATGTTTAAGAAATTTCTTTTTTAGCAGAAGAGAGGTTTCTGTGAAATGAAGAAATGTTTCTGTGGTAATGATAATGATCATGTAAAAATGGCTTTATCAAAATATACTCAGGCTGAGATTGGACAGAGTTGGGAGTTACCATTTTGTCCATCTAGGAACAGAATGTACAGCTTGTTTGCTTACCATCATATCTCTAGCAGTTGATGCAATGCTTGGCAAAGAGCAGACCCTCAAAAAAAACTGTAAAAAATAAAGAATGGAAGAAGAGGCTAGGCGTGGTGGCTCATGCCTGTAATCCTAGCACTCTGGGAGGCTGAGGCAGGTTGATCACTTGAGCTCAGGAGTTTGAGACCAACCTGAGCAAGAGTGGGACTAAAAATAGAAAAATTAGCTGGGCATTGTGATGGGTGCCTGTAGTCCCACTCGGGAGGCAGAGGCAGGTGGCTCACTTGAACCTAGGAGTTTGAACTTGCTATAAGCTACAATGACACCATGGCAGTCTACCAGGGCTACAGAGCGAAACTTGTCTCAAAAGAAAAAGAAAGAAGGAAGGAAGGAAGGAAGGGAGAAGGAGGGAGGGAGGGAAAGAAAAGAAAAGAAGAGAGGAAGGACTATAGAGAATGAAGGAAGAAATTTCAAGAACTGCAGATAAAAGCCCAAATATTGGTGCAGGAAGGGATCTCCAAGATCAACATCCACTCCCCTTATTTTAGATATAGTAATTGTAGAGACAAGGGAGTAAATTAAATTTCCAGAATTACAATATCTCAGTCTGGATAGTTGTAGCATTGTTCCTAGATGTTAGGATTTTTTACTTTTAATCCAGTCCTCTTTAAGTAACACTAGTGGAGTTGCAGAAGGTATTGTCAAAGGACGGCCCTGGGATCTCATACTTTGGCACACGACCAGTTTAGCATGCCCAAACTGGAGGAAGCTTGAGAAGTCTTAGCTACAGACCTTGAAAGAAACCCTGGGAATTAAATGAGTGAAGTAAAACATGCTGAGGCAAATTAATCCTAAATATCAGACTATGACAGAACAAATCAACATGTGCTGTTATTTTCTTCCTATCAGTGGCCTGGACTTCCCTCCATACATACCACTGTCCCCTCCTGACAATAACAGGGTTATAAACTGCAGTAGATCAAACTCAGGGATAGGCTGGGTATGATGGTTCATGTAATATAATCCCAGCACTTTGAAAGGCCAAAGTGGGAGGATTGTTTGAAGCCAGGAATTCGAGACCAGCCTGGGCAATATGGCAAGACCCAATCTTTAAAAAAACAAATTTCTTTAACCAAAAAACTCAACCAAAAGAGGTTAACACTCTAAGAGATTAATTTGCCAGTAAAATTTAGATTCTCTGACAGTATAGATGAAAGTGCCTTCCTTTATTGGGGGTTGTTAATAGATGTTATTACCAGAATACAGAAAAAGTTCTTTAGCCAATCTTTGGAAAATGTGTGGTTAACTGTTCTTCACTGCAAGACTTTACAGGGCTTTTAATATGCTGCATGACTTTTGAATCTCTAAAAGGCAAATTGAAGCATATCATGGTGGCTCACACTTGTAATTCTAGCCCTCTGGGAGGCTGAGGTGGGCTCATGAGTTCAAGACCAGCTCGAGGAAGAACAAGACCCCATCTCTACTAAAAATAGAAAAACTAGCTGAGCATTGTGGTGCACACCTGTAATCCCAGCTACTGGAGAGGCTGAGACAAAGAGGAGTGCTTGTGCCCAAGAGTCCGAGGTTGCAATGAGCTATGATGCCAGGGCACTCTACCCAGGACGACACAGTGACACTGTCTCAAAAAAAATAAAATAAAAGGCAAATTGGTTCTCAGGCTTTCCAAACGTATTTTGCCCCATAAATCCCTTACTTTGATTTAAATAATATGTTGTCCCAGGGAATATACTTGGGACAATAGTTTAGTTTTCCTTTTGTGACTTTTTTCCTGTGACTTTGTATCACAAACCAGTACACACATACTTGTAAATGTAACATGAAGACAAAAGTTTCATAAAACAATACTTACTTTTCTGTACGTGTAGCATAAGTATTCTACTTTCCTTTTTCTTGCTTTCTAATATATGCTGATTCCACAATCTATATATAGGTCATGACCTATAGTTGAAAAACACTGCTTTGATATTGATGTATGATTTGGAGACTTCTTCTCCTCTGGAAGGAAGGCCTTTAACCTTCCTTTTACCTGTGCACTGTGCACAGTTATTGGCTGATCCTAAGATCTACCTAGGATGAGTCTGAATAAGAGAATGAGGTTCAAAAACCACAGTGCAGAATGGCTTGCAAGATCTCATAATATGAGAAATACTTGTTTATAACTTAGAGTTCTGGGTCTGAGAACGCTAATTTTCTAGACAATGAGCCAAGTGAACACTTCAGAGGCCATACAGTGCCTAGTTTTTGAAACTAATGATATGATCCTGTTTAAAACAGATGTGAGGAGAAGCTTCAATTTGTTTAAAATTTGTATCTAAGTTGTTATCAATGAAATGTGATCAGCAAAATGAAAAGTGTGTCTGCACAAACACATGGAGATTTACCTATGATTCTTTTCCCTACTTCATCTCAACAGATTGTTTTCAAGTTTATTTTGTTTTCATTTCAAAGTTGACAAATACCGAGGCACTGATCCCAGTTTGGGTTTAAACTTTGTTCTAAATGCTTGAATAATGGCCCAGATTCTCCTTTTTAAAGCAAAGGCCATTTAGCTTAAGTGAGTCACTCCTCTAGCAGATGTGAGTTTCTAAGTTGGCAAAGGCTGCAAGCACAATCAGCAACCCTAGTGTTAATACCTCCTTGAGAATTTCCAAACCTGGATGCCCTGTTGATAACATTTGTATTTTGGCAAGTTCCCTCTTTCCCAAGAGAAAGCTGATCATTCAGTAGATATTTCATACTTGGGATTTGAGGGGACAGGAGAAAAAAAAAAGGAGGAGATCTTGAAAAGGTTCGTGCCATTCGGACTTCCCTCAGCTTTTTTTCAGGGGTCCCTCCTTTCACTGACTGTAGGCCATAGATGCCTTGTAAATATGTAGAGGCATTGCCATGGCATTACAGCTCACAATAACCTCCAATTCCTGGGCTCAAGCGAGTCTCCTGCCTCTGCCTCCCAAGTAGCTGGGACTACAGGCGCCCGCCACAACGCCCGGCCATTTTTTTTTTTTTTTTTTTGGTTGCAGCCATCTTTGTTGTTTGGCAGGCCCAGGCTGGATTCGAACCTGCCAGCTCAGGTAACATGGCTGGCGCCTTAGCCCGTTGAGCCACAGGCGCCAAGCCTACAGGATCCCTTTCAAGAGCTTGTCTGGCCTTAGCTTTGTTTAAAGCTAAGGAAGAAGAATTCAGTACCTTTCAAGACATTTCGACCTCTTTTTTAGCAAAGTCTTAGTAATTAGAAGGTTTTCTTTATGTTTCTTTCTTTATTTGAGAAATAGTCTCTGTCACCCTCAGTAGAGTACCGTGGTGTCATAGTTCACAGCAACCTCAAACTCTTAGGCTCAAGAGATCCTCTTGCTTAAGCCTCCCCCATAGCTGGGACTACAGGCACCCTCCAAAGTGCCCAGCCAGTTTTTCTATTTTTAGTAGAGACAGGGGTCTTGCTTTTGCTCAGGTTGGTCTGGAACTCCTGAGCTCAAGCATTCCTCCCGCCTAGGCCCTCCAGAGTGCTAGGATTGCAGGTGTGATCCACCCTGCCTGGCCTATGTTTCTTCTAAATAATGCTCATTAGTGCTTTCCCAGACCCATGTGCCTGTGGAGAATAGCAGAGCGAGTGCATCTCTCATCCAGGTAGCCACCTATCAGCTATATGAAGACAGCCATGATACCCTGTTCTCTCTCTCTTCTCTGGCATCTGAAAGAGGTGGGAGGGAATTGTGCAAATGCATGGTATTCACAGGGAGGGGATTAAATTAGGCGATGGAATTTACAATAAATATGAATCTAATTATATTTAAGCTACTGTATACATCCATAGAGATTCAACAACCATAAAAACCTCTAGAAGACATAGAGAATTAGAATGTAATCTGCTCAGAAATTTTCCTCAAAAGAGGCACGTGCAACTTCTTTCTCAGTACATGTACTTGGGGGGGTAGATCATTTTTTACTAAAACGTATGTGCGTAATTTTAAAATAAACTGAAAACATGCTGGCAGATGACATTTTGACTGAGTAGGGGCAGATAATATGTTCTGAGAAATCATAATTCTTCCTTGAGCACCCCACAAGATTTTGATTGGATCAAAGGTCAGAACTACATCTTATTCTTCTTGGTATCATCAGCACCTAGAATAATACTATGTCCAAAGTTGGCCTTAATAAATGCCTGTTGAATTTTTTTTTTAAGGCAGAGTGTCACTATGTTACCCTCAGTAGAGTGCTCTGGTGTCACAGCTCACAGCAACCTTAAACTCTTGGGCTTCAGCAATTCTCTTGCCTCAGCCTCCCAAGTAGCTGGGACTGCAGGCACCTGCCACAACACCAGGGGCTATTTTTTGTTGTTGTTGCAGTTGTCATTGTTGTTCAGCAGGCCCAGGACAAGTTCGAAACCGCCACCGTTGGTGCATGTGGCTGGCGCACTAACCGCTGTGCTATGGGCTCTGAGCCAGTTGAATTGTATTTACTTGAGTTTCACCTGAAGAGCTTTCCAGAGACGTGCACAAACCAGGAAAAGGAGATTGAATTTTGAAGAAATGTGAATTTGAAAGAGCCTTTCCATTAAGACGGATCCCAAGTGGATACCTGGCTTCTAAATTCAAAATAGAGCCAAGGGGCCTTTTGCTGACTAGGAGCCATACGCGTCATCTGAATTCCTGGAAAACGCACACCTTTTTTCATCTTCGAGACTTTCAAAGAGCCCTCACCTGAACCAACCAATCAGAGTTCACCTGCCTCAACCAATCAGGCTTCAGCTGTATTAATCAATGAGCGCCGTACCAGTTAGGGCTCCACTGAATTGACCAACCAGAACTCAGATGTGTTGATCAATCAGAACTAAGCAAGTTGCAATTCTTCATTTGCCAAAATTTTTGCATTAAAACCACAGGCTTCCCTTTGTTCTCTGGAATGAACTTTTTATGCCAAAGGCTGCGTCTCCCTGGCTTGCAAAATATTCACTGGAATAAACTTTCCTTCAACTTCCTTTGCAGAGAACTTTTGTTTACAGAATTTACTGTAAAGAAGATTTTTAACTGGACTCTTCTAATCTTGTCCTCCTACTTACCAGAAATGCCCTTGAGGAGATGAAATTATACTGTGAATACTTCAGTAAATGACATCTAGGGAAGTTCCCCCCTATCCCCATCCCCCAGCTCCGCCCTGAACCCCACCTTATAAGCTCTGCCATTTGAAGTGTCAATTCTGATAATCTAAAAGTACTGGCATACTGTGTGTCAGAACTGGCATTTTTTTTCAAGTTAATGTGTATTTTAAACATGGCCTTCTAGAGAAAAATGTTTTTAAACAAAGGAGAAATTATAATGATAAGCAGAGATGTCTCAGAAAGTACTTTGGTTACAAGTGCCTAAAAGTAGGAGCCAGAGAAACCCAAGTTCATGACATGGCTGAGACCAAAAGACCCCCCAAGAGAAAAGCCAGGGTGGGAAGGACGCTGTTGGGAGTCGCAGCCGAGGTTACACTGCAATTTGCTGGGCTCGCTAACCCAGTGACCTACTTGGGGCAAGGCTGAGAGTGCTGTAGATTACACTGGGAGTGTGTACTCTGCAGAGCCCTGTCAGTACAAGGCACCCTGCAGCTGTGCGCTCTTATTTGAGGATGACTTGTACTTTAACCAGAAGATTGGATTAACAGCAGCAGTTGACCTATCGCAGGAAGTATGACTGCTTTCTTAGCATAAAACAGGCACTAAACTTGGGACTTAGCTCTGGACTCATGTAGAAAAAAGGGAGGAGAGTCTTACTCAGCTGACAACAAAAGTCCAGCCAGGAGAGCAAAGAACAGTGTCCTCAGGAGGGGCAATCAGTGTCTTGGAGATCTATTGCTTGGCTGTGACCTCCACTTACTAAACAGCCTGGGTTTTCAGCCAAGAGCCAACCAGGCTATGGTCCCCAAGGAAAACACAGGCAAATGTAAGGCAAAGTTTTCATACCAGAATTAGAGAAAGTTGGCCCTAGAAACTTATATACAAGGTCTGTCTTCTTGATATAAATAACATCCCTTCTTATCTTCAACAGGGTCTTGCTTAGGACAATATGTCATTTTTGGTACAGATAACAGGAGAACAACTTTTGCAAAAGGAACCAAGGCAAAGACCAGCTTTATAAACTGAGGCAAGAAGGGATTAAGGTGAAATAATTATGGCCCAAGACTTCTGGGTAGGATAAACAGTCGTTGCAGTTACTAAGAATCTCAGTGATGATACTAGCCATGTCCCACACAGAACAGCATTGATGATCTTTACCCTTATTCACAATGATGTCTGCAATCCTCCAAAATACAGGGGTCTATGTTCTACCTACATCAATATTTCTATTCTCAGCCTTATAGTTGAGAAGTACTGCTATTTACTTAACATTTAAAATACTGCTAATTAGTAAGATGGAGTCTTCGCCCTTTTTCCCTAACAGCAGTTAAGAGTTTCTACTCGGAGAGGGAGAATTGATGCAGGACATTTGGCGCCCTAGCCAGCTCAGCGGAGCTGGCAGACCTGCCGCCTCCTCCTTGGTGGTGTTGGTGCTGCGGCAGCCAGCTGAAGAGCCAGCGGGCTGGATGACAGGCAAGGAGGGGGACCTCCAACCCCCACCGGAGGCTCCAATAGCCAAAAAGCCTGGACAACTGCCGAGGAGATACCTGTGCCTTAGGTGTTTCCTTCACTTAAGTCTTAGGACTAAATGTGGAACCCCCATTTCCTATGCCTAGGTCAATTTCTTGTGAATTTCCTAGGCCTCAATTCCATGAATGGACTGTATCCATTCATTGATACATTCATTCACCTTGCCCCCCCCACCCCCTGCGGAAGGGACTGTATTCATTCGTTTCCTGGCCAAGGAACCCATACACCTATATATACCCTGTGACTAAAGGCCTAAAGGAGGAGACGGGGAAAGAGAGAGAAATGGAGAGAGCTTCTCTCTCCCCACTTGAGTTCTCTCCCTCTACCAGGAGTGTTAGTGTTTTCTGTATTCTTTTCTGTAAATAAATTCTGTCTTACCACTGGGAGGTGGGGAGAAAATAATGTAATGAAGAATAATAAAATACATGTATTTAAAATAAATAAATAAATTAAATTAAATGAAAAAAATACTGCTAATTAGCTGGGTGTAGTGGCTCATGCCTGTAATTCTAGCACTCTGTGAGACTGAGGCAGGAGGATCACTTAAGCTCAGGAGTTTGTGACCAGCCTGAGCAAGAGTGAGACCCCGTCTCCACTAAAAATAGAAAAAATTAGCCAGGCAGGTGTGTGGCAGGCATCTGTAGTCCCAGCTCCTCCAGAGGCTGAGGCAGGAGGATTGCTCGAGTCCAGGTGTTTGAGTTTTGCTGTGAACGGAGTAAACACCCCGACACACTAGCTTGGGCCAACAGATTGAGACTCTGTCTCAAAAACAAACACCCCTCCCCTCCAAAATGTTAGTTGTCCCTATAGAAAACAAAGGTTTGCATGGAACATTCTTTCCAAACATTTAGACAAGACATAATACAGAGATTACAAGTTGCTTAAAATCAAATTGGAAAGTTAAATAGTTATAAAAGTGTAAATAGTAGTAGTCCAAGGCAGCCACAGAAGAGTTATCCAAAAATCATGCCTGGTTCATAGTCAAACTAATTGTGTTAGCTGTAATTTTCATGAGAGTTCAAAAAGAAAGAGTAACCACTTTAGGTTGGGGAGATTAAAGCAAATTTATGAAGGAAGTGGGTCTTCAGGTCTTGAAAGATTTATTTATGTAGTACTTATTAGACTTATTAAATACTTTTTAATTGTCAAGAATGTTCACATAGAGCTTCTTATTTCTCAGAACAACCCCAGGAAATAGGTGTTAATATCCATAATCTACAGAGAAGGAAACTGAAGCGCAGAGGGTTAGAGCAGACCCATATGTATTTTGCTTTAAAGTTTCTATTTTTTCCAAGGGGGTCCAAAACAAACCAACAAAGAAACAAAAATGAGAGGCTTCCTGTCAGTGTGAACAAGTATGGGGAGGCCTAATAATGAAAAGTATGTTTGGAGTTCCGTAAACACTCCTCTTGACAAGAGTAGAGATTTTAGGAAAATGAAAGGGGAGCACTCCACTTAAAAAGTTAAGTAAAAAGTAGTTTGTGAGAGGCCTTAAACAGTAGTGCAAAGAGCAGAATTATTTATATTTAAGCCTGGCACTTCATGCCTAGAATCAAAGATGGGGCATAACGCTCGACCCAGGGTCGTACCCACCCAGGTTGCAAGGGCAAGGGCAAGTTTGTCGCCTATCGAAAAAGAAAACAGCCTAAAACTAGAAGGCACAGATAAACTGCAAACTAAAAAAATATACAAGAAATGCTAGTGTAGAAGGAACAGAGCTCTAGCATGAGTGGCATTTAAACCTTGGCTTTCCCATTCAACTGCACACTTAACAACTCTAAATTCCATTTCCTCCTTTGCGAAATATACCTACTTTGTGTTAAACTTTAGGGTTGACTCCTCAAAATTTTTCAACCTCAGTTGATCCATCTAAGCCAACTATTTTTCTATTTATTTATTTAGAGATAAAATCTCACTTTTTCGCCCTTGGTAGAGTGCTGTGAGCATCATAGCTCACACCAATCTCAAACTCTTAGACTCTGGTGATTCTCTTGCCTCAGCCTCCCAAGTAGCTGGGACTACAGGCCCCCTTCACAATGCCCAGCTGATTTTCTAGAGATGAAGTTCTCACTCTTGCTCACATGGTCTCAAACTCTCGAACTCAAGCTATCTACCCACCTCAGCCTCCCAGAGTGCTAGGAGACTTTGCACCTGGCTATAAGCCAATTCTCCTTGCTAATGACTGGTCCAGGGATGGCTAACAAAATATGAAGAAGGATGCTAGGGCTCAGCTCCCGTAGCACAGTGGTTATGGCTCCAGCCACGTACACCAAGACTGGCGGGTTCAAACCCAGCCCGGGTCAGCTAGAACAACAATGACAACTGCAACAACAAATAGCTTGGCATTGTGGCGGGTGTCAGTAGTCCCAGCTACCAGGGAGGCTAAGGCAAGAGAATCACTTAAGCCCAAGAGTTGGAGGTTGCTGTGAGCGTGACGTCATGGCATTCTACCTAAAGTGACATAGTGAGACTCTGCCTCAAAAAAAAAAAAAAGAAAGAAAGAAAAGAAAAGGAAAAAAAAAAAGCGTGCTATGGATTGAGTTGTGTCCTCCCAAAATTCATATGTTGAGCCCTAACTCCCAATTTGGTGGCATTTCAAAATAGAGCCTTTGGGCGATAATTGGGTTTGGATATGGTCACGAGGCTGAGGCCCTGATGATGAGATTGGTGTCCTTATAAAAAGTGACACCAGGAACTTGTGCACTCTCTCTCTGCCAGAGAGATGGAGGATAGAGTGAAAAGTAACCATTTGCAAGCAGAAAGAGAGCCCGCACCTCACCCTAAGAGGATGGCACCCTGCTTTTACACTTCCAGCCTCCAGAACTGTGAGGAAATTGATCTCTGTTGTTTAAACCATCCAGTCTATGGCATTTTGTTATGGCAGCCGTACAAAGAACTTAATGGGGTCATCTGGGAAAATTTTCCCTTACTCTGTTAAGGAGAATCACAAAAAGTCTCTTTCTCACTCCATACATCAAAAATACACAAGTAATCCCAAATGCCACTAGCACCTGTTCCATACCACCAGAGAAATCAGCTTTAAAATGAAGCTCATATATAGAATTGGACAGAATTGT